>KB663733.1:619206-641652 GCA_000349025.1 Anopheles minimus | reverse complement strand
TACACCAATCCACTAAAGGAATTTCATCTATGATTATCATCAAAATGAAAACGAAAAACATTGACAGAAGATCCTCTGCTTCCGAAGTAATATCATCCGAACTTGTGAAGATAACATGGATGTCAGGAGGCTTCTTGCCAAGTTGACCGATCCTTCATATTATTCATTAGGTAGTTCCGAAGATCATGAACGTTTGAGGCCCTGATTCTCTTTCCTTTGACTTCTTTCGTCAGACTCGACGTGTTTTATGTGGAAGGCGTAACTACTTCTATTTTGCTGAGGGACTAAACGAGGTTTGATCCACCAATTGCTCAACTGACTTTAAATTCTTATTGATCATTATTAAACGTTTGCATGCTGTTGACATCAGATTCAGAATTTTATTCAGATTCTTCTATTTTGTCTGCTCGATTCAGAATGTCACGCATTTTTAACATTCGCGTCATGTTACACGGCTTGATTTTACTAATTCAAAGCCATAGCAAGACTAAACAATGCGATCAGCTTGTGATCGCTACAAATTTCGAACGATTTCCTTGATCTTCAATGATAGCAAAAGCTAGCTCTTGAATATAGTGTGGGAGTTATCAATGTTTGTCTTCCAGGTGGAGAGAACACCCGTCATCCACGCAAACGATATCATCCATAACAACGGCTTAGATGCGGTAGGAGTTATAGAATCGCTTTGACCTTTGCAATTCTAGCAGAAAGATAACATCATTTATTGCTTGAACTTTATCATTCGATTCTGCTGCACTTTATGATCATTTCTGTTGTTGAGATCCAGGATCCTCTTTCTTTCGACACTCTAGGTTTTAATTTTTAATGACAGATCGGGGATATCCGGTCAAATGTCAAAGTACCTGCGATGCCCTTACAAAGGATATTAATTTTTTTGTTAGTGCACATGAGATTTGTTACAATAGATAATTCTTAAGTTTGGATCCTCAAGGTTGCAGATAATTTGTGGGAAAAATCAAAATATATAATTCATTTTCAAAAAGGGAGGAAGGAACATCCTCTCCTCCTTTCCAGAGTTACGTAATAAATGGATGTTTCCCGTGAAGTATGACGCATAGCACACACATTGGAATGCAACGTCCGACAGTCCATCCAAACTGCACTTTTAAGATTCGACAACCACCGTAAAAGAATACATTGCGCACATCTTTAGGATAAAGTAATAAAAACTTAAAACATTTAACGTACGGGCTTTGCAGTGCATTGTATCGAAAGTTCGAGCAAAAGTTAATATTTTTACAACATTGTACCACACAAGAAAAAAAAACTCCCCCAAAAACCGAAACCGAAATGAAAATTTATGAAGGTTCAGCTCAGCTTAAAGGTTGCTTCTGGGTTTTTGGGTTTGCGTACGATTGCGAACGGGCATTGCACGGATGGATGCCGTGATTTATAGGAAGCGCTCTATCCGGTTGCCATTCGTACTTTGCGTGCTGCGGGTACGAATTTTTACTGAGGGTTTTCTCCCATTTGGTTGCAGTTTGGAAAATGATTTATCTGCTGTTTGGAATCAACGTTTCCACGTAACTGCTCGACCAAGAGAACGAGAGGACGAAAGCGCGACGAGCGACTGAGGCGCTTTCTTTTCTGGTCTTTTATCATTTCGCTTCGTTTTTTTTTCTGTTGGTGTTTTGTTCCGTTTGTTGGGATGCTACGAAAATTTGAAGCCAGCTATCATCCGTACCCGGGGAAGTAATGCATCTTTGCTTATCGGGTTTCGGCGTTCTCGAAACTGAAGTTTGGTTGCGAGTGTAGTAAACTCTTTTTTTGCTTCTTTAGTTATTAACATCGCTCGGGAGTTCGTGAAAGTGGTCACGTAATGGCACTTGGTGTTTGCAGGGGGAAGCTGGAGTAGGCGAGACAGGGAAGGGGTAGCAAAAAGATTGCCAAAATAATTGCCAACTATGAGCTTATATTGCTTTTGCCAGCAGCAGACGTAAACCGTACCGGGCAGGAAACGCAAAAAAGGACCTCCGTTGCGGTGCGATGATCATCCTCGCTGGCATGCTTGATGTTTGTGGCAGGGCGCGGATAATAAAAAGCCAGAGGGACGGTTGGGGGAGAAGGCAAGGGGGGAGTACAAAACAAAAAACCGAACTTTACCACATCGCAATGCGAAACAGAACGAACCGGGCCGTCAAATTCATCATTACCGTCCGATCTGACCGATCTGCCGGGGGAGGTTGAGGACGGGACGGAAGATTGGTTTTAGTGTGTCCGGTCAGGTTGCACTTGTGGCTTGGCATGAAAAACGGAGCGAAAATGCACCCTAATCTTCATCCCGGCAACCTTCAATCAGCGAAAAGCCTCGCTGCAACATCGCATCGGATCGATTCCGCTCCGTACGCGCGCGTACGCGAACCGGATGGCTGTGTAAGGGCAATGGCGGAAGGAAAAACTACTTGCGGTTGATTGGGATGTAGAGAGAGAGAGAGAGAGCGGTAACAACACAAGAGAAAAAAAACACACAACAAAAACAAAACAAAAAACCGCTTGAATGAAAATCATCCGCAAATGAGATAGCATCGCAATCATAATGCACTTTGGCTGCCGGTCGTCCCCGGTACGCAATTCCACCATCGTGACCGGATCCGGGGCGATCCCCGGCGTTGTCCGAAACAGGGGGAAAAACGAAACATTCCTGCCTTGCACCATCATCTGGCACGATCTTCTTCGGTGGGATTTGTTGTTCTTTGTGCCTTTGGGTTTGTGGTTGGAGAAAAGAATGCCCTGCGGACAGGTCATTCGACACCAGCCGATCATGGCCTGAAGGGTGCCCGGGATCATTTCATCCCGCGAGCGTACCCGGCCGCAGGTGGGGGACGGTTGGGGAGATGGCATGATGGCAGCAAATTGAGGTGAGGGAAAATTGCTTCCCCAAGTTCCCCGCTGCTCGGTTAGCAAATTTGCTTCGACGGAAGATTCGAATTTCTTGATTGCTGCGTTGCATGCATCGGTACGAAAGGAAATGCTGTTGCACCGTTGTTGCACCCGAGCGGTATCCTTTTCCTTTTCCGCATGTGTATGAGATGTATGTTTTTTTTTTGGGCTGTTGTGTGCAAGGATCCGCGTATCCGCGGGAACGATGATGATAGGTAAAGGCGCCGATGGACGGTAAAGGAAAATGAAAAAAAAGCTTCATATACACACGAAGACACGGGAGTACAATCATCCGCAGGACGATCCGTTCGATTCGCAGTGTGTAGAAATGGCACAAAAGCGGTTCGATTTTCATCGGATGCACACGCTATTGCTGCAGTTGCAATGGCAGGAAAAGCATGATCGTACATGCGGGGATCGCCCGTTTGGCGACAAGCCGCAAAACATCAACCAATCACCAGCAGGTGGGGAAGCGAAGAAGTGTGTGGGGCAGGCAGTACAACGAACGAGAGATTCATCATGATCCATCAAAAGATATGGACGAAAGATGATGAACTTTCCTTTGCCTGCCTTACTTCTGAGACTTCTGAGTTCTGAGCGTTCAACCGATGGTAGGTTTTCTGGACTTGTTAGCCTTAGCCGGACACGGCCGGGTCCCGGGTTGGATGTGATTATTATTTTCTTATTATGGCTCAGATGCATTTTATCTTTATATAATTTTGTACACCATTTGTGCACAGGGGGGGCTTTTCTCTATCGGTATCCCTGCAATCCCGTTCGGTTTAGCGATCGTAATTGTTTATGCACAATTGAGAGATGATTTTTTTTCACTTGCCCAGCTCAGGGAAGCGTTGAAAGAAGATGCGTAGTTTATCATGTAATGCAATCGTTATAAAAGGTATCAATACTTATTTGCGTAGTGCCCTCAAGATGTCAGTTGGGTTGGAAGTCATCGCAAACATACCTGTAAGAGAGTAAAAGATACAGAGGAGATTAATTTATTTGTTATATGAATTAGACCGTAGTAAAATGGTTAAAATAGTAAAGAAGTATTAGTATAAGTATTGCAGTTGAAGGACAAATACGAAACAACGCATTGTTTGCAGTTTATTGATAATTGTTTGAGGTTTATGATACAGTTGGTATGTTGGTATTGACAATAAAGGAAGATACAGTGCTAGGACTTTGGTAAACGACAATGTCCAAAGAATGATACAAACAAAAACGTTATGATAATTTAGAGTTTTTTTGAAGAGCTTAACCGTATTGGCATTTCCCTGAAAGGGCACTGATACTTTTGTGCTTTTTTACGTTGGTTTTGGCTTTACAGCCAAAATACAAACATATTTTTAGGTCAAAATCGATTTCAGTATAACAATAAATATAGAAATTTAGATTGTGTGATGATTTTTGTGTCCCCGATTAAAGTTTCATATTCCGTATTATATTTTTATTACTTTTTAGTAAAACTCTTAAGAAGAAGGGCATAGAAAAGTGCAACTCATGTGAATATATATTTTTAATATTTCTTATATATCCTTACGTGTATCTATTTTCACGTGAAAATTATCCCTATCCAACATTGGAAGAAGTTTTCATGTTTAAAACCCACTCAAATGACCTTATTTTGAACTTCTGCGTCTATATCTTCCCATAAATATACCTCGCATATCTCAGTCATTTGATGTCTCTCATCAAGCCATAACATTTGGCAGAGGTACAGAGTTTCGCCACCCATTGTTAGAGCTGAATAGTAGCAGTAATTATACAGTTTGCAGTAAAAATTCTCAAACACTGCCATATTCGCTCATGCGCGTATCTAATTACGAGCAGATCCACAAGCGATTTAAGAATGAACTCAATTTCAGGTTTCCCGGTGCAAGGAGAGAGCGAAAAAACGATGAAAAAAAGCACACACACACAAAGTTTGTTCGATCAAGATGAAAATGTGATCCACGTTGACGAGGAAGCTCCATCACATCACAAACCCCCAGATATCCCCACCCCAGATGGTGTGCCTCGCATGAAATCCTGTGAACCCGCGTTCGGTGTGAATAAGGAAAAAAACGAGCGATCGCCCGATACATGTACATCTGCATCGCCCGGTTCGTAGTTGTGTCGCCGTTTCGGTAGGAGTGGTAACACTGCCGAGCAACCGAGTGCAGAACATTGTGGAAAGGAACGGTAAGAAATAGATAATTATTTGATAATAAAACTCGAGCACCGGCCATTGCGAGATTGCGTGAGTGAGTTCCCGTTTGGCCAGTCTTGCCTTTCTCTGCGCATCGCAGCGGCGTCTTGCAGCGCTTTCTACGATTCCTTGAAAGCTCCTGCCCTGATACCGGTAATACCGGGAGAGGCACGGTTGCGAACGCGATCACTGTAATCACTTGTGCGATCGATGGTTGGCGCAGCGCAGCAACAGCAGGCCAGCCCGAACATGATTCGTCGTCGTCGAGCGGAAATGGGTGGCGATCAAGTGAATGCGATCAACCGAACGTGGACGCGAACAAAAAGAGGGTGCCGGGACTGTATTTAATAATCATCGACAAAATTTGGAAAAATAATTACAAAACACTCCGCAACCCTCGGTTTGGGGGAGGTGAAGGATGGTAAAGCAAATGGCGGCCCAGTTGTATTACACTGATTTGTACAGCTGTCAGAACTTTCAGCGTTAGGAGGGAATTTACCAATGTTAATTTTGGTAGGACGTTGTTTAACTATCATATTTTAATGCAAAAATTGGTGTGAAGTGTACATCCTCCTTTTTTCGATGGAAAAACATCCAAAGATACAAAATAACACAAAGTTTCTTTGAGATGTTGCACTAATAACGCTATAGACGCCATTAACAACGTAAACAGTTATCCAAAGCCATACTTGGTAGAAAAAATAATATTCTGAAAAAAATACAGGAATGTTGTAAATTGAAACAGTAAGAAGACACCAGAGACTATGTCTTTTTATAGCAAATACAATATGAATTTTTCAAACCCACTAAACTAATCACCAACATTGATTCAACGCAGCGCCGGTTCTAGCAGATCGCCGGCTCGGTATCAATGCATTAATAACCATAATCCTCACTCCGCTCGGGACAAGATATTTGTACGCCGTACTCTTGTGTACCTCTGAAGACTTTCAGCAAGATTTAAAATAAAAAAACCACAATGCCAGTAGATCGAACACTCCATCGCCCATAGACTAGACGATCGATGCCGACAGTGTAATAAATATAGGCAACATTTACGTGGTGATTTCATCCCCAGCGGTTCCCACCAGCAGGGTTGTAGATGTGTTTTTTTTCTTCCCTCTCGTATTGGTTGCGATAGCTTTTAATTTGCCATCGATGGAATGTAGCAAACAGAGCAAGATAGGGGATAGATTTTATTAAAGACTCATCCGTGCGCAAGCAACATGGTGAAGAACCTGGATGCAATTGCTTTGCAGTCGTACGTGCATGCACGCTAGGTTTGCATGCATTCCACTGCGTAAGATCGTGTACACATTCGCAAACTTGCATCGTTCAAACCGATAGGGGGGAACCGAAGGAATGGAACAGCGGATGGAGCAGAACAGGATCAGATCATCATGAGCAATATCGACATCAAAGATGCGACGAGGTATTCACTTTATGAATCGGAATGGTGTGCAAATGTCATGTTCGATCAGCAGCAATCACTGATTGAAGCAGTGACAGCAGTTGGTAGTATAATGATTGCATTTCCTGCCCGCTCGTGAGTGAGTGAAGAGCTTAACCTGTGTAGAGGCCCCACTGTGTCGAAGGCATTCCAACGGCGGATTAGACGGCTATCCAAAAGAGGCAGATTACGATAGGAGAACCACCTGATAAAGAGGCGGATGTATTGAACAGTTTTGAGACCGCGAGAGTTGCTAAATTATGTCGTTTCTATGTCGAGGAGGCGAAGAATCAGTTCCAATGAATATTGTACACTTGGGCGGGTGGGTCAGTTCACTATAAGACCTTTATTGATCGATAAAAGCATGATTTTATCACATAATGATAACGTTCAGACGCACACTGTGCACTGTTTAGACGCAGGGAGGGTTTTCTTTTTTTGAGGCTATTTGCACATCACTCCTCCGGCTGTTCCTCGATCGGCACATCGATCGGATCGTCGCAGGCTCCGTGGCGCAAGACGCGCAATTCAATCGATCGGGCCGCCATTTCCTCGGCTTTGCAGTCAAACAAGCAGCGGTTGGCGTACGTGCTCAGGTCCGTTCCACACACTGGGTCGTATATGCGCGGACAGGCACAAACTCCATCGCTCGAGCGCCTAGCGTAGACACCTTCACCGGCCAGAAGCACAACGGAGGCCACCAACAGCATCACAATGCTCAAGAAACGCATCTTGATTGTTTCGTTTGTTCGGGGTTTCAAGGAAAAGGCACCAAAAAGCAACTATTCCGTCGTCAGCTGTAGCAGAAATCGCACAACACAATGAATCAGTCGAATGCGCTTTGGTGGCTGATAAATAAAAAAACTGCCAACTGATAGGGCCGTTATCACAACAACAAAGCCCGCTCGATGATGTGTTTTCCATTCGTTGGAAGTTTGTATTGTAGTGGTGGGCTGCACACATATCGGGCCGCAGAGGCGTTGCGATGGCGCAGATAGGGCTAGTGAATTTTTGTGGAAAATCAGCGTTCAGACGTAGAATCTGTTTCATCATGCTCAGTGTTTGTTACACGCGTTGGTAATTCCAAAATGACGAATGGTGATAAATTAAGGATTTCGGCAAAGGGGTCCAGTACATTGACGATAAGCAGGGATAATACTGAAGGTTGATAACACGTGGCTATTAATTCCATTTGTTTCTTTATAAAACATACTAGTCATCATAAACTCACAGCTGATTGGAAATATGCCGGTATTCGTTTTAAAATTTCTAGACAAGACATTTCTTTCTTTAGACAAACTTACGGTTGAATCGATCGTAAAGCAAATATATCATCATTTCCACGCGCTCCAAAACTGTCAAAGTACTTGTCGCTGCTGAAGCATCATAAAAATGTGCTTGAGTTTTATCAGTGATAAGAATCTGGTGGAGAGTATAGGGTGACGCATAAGCTTCGTGATCTGGCCATCTACTGTGGTATTAAAATATAAAACACTCGATATTGCCTTAAAACATCATACGGAGACAGTGTATTTTTGAAATCGGTTTAACATCGGATCGTTTTTGTAGTGCTATCGCGAGGGAGACAAGTTTACAAATCCTCATTGCAGTTTCCTTCCTTCACTTTGTGTAACCCGATCGAACGACCGGTGGGTGTATCGATGGCACACTTCAAGACACATTCGTTAGAGTACGTCTCGTTGTTACTCGCACAGATTGGACGGTATAGCAGGGGACACGCACAGGTCGCCATCTCCGAATAAATATCTGCCTCGACCTGGGTGGTTTGCAGTGCAAGTACCACGAGCAGGATCGACACCGCAAGCAACTGAGCGCGCATCTTCATTTGTTCGACTGTGAAGGTAAACTGGTTGGAAATAGCTTCGTAACGTGAACGTGTTAACTTTCGGTGTGTGTCCGGTTGTATTAACAGCAATCGTGTGAACTGAAGCTTATCAATGTCGCTCTTTGATAGTAACCCCGCAGTTGGGTAGAGCGGCTGAGCTTACACGACTGCTGTTATCAGTAGCCAGTAGGAGCTGACCTCGTGCTGATGTTCGATAAGATAGATAAATGAGGGGTTTTTTTGTGTGAAGATAAAGCCATGGCCCTTTACTGCTAAATGGCAAATTTATATCACTGAGTTCTAGTGCTTGTAAGAGAAAATTGATCAAAGATTACTCCTAAACAGTTAAATTAGGAGTTGCTTTTATTTATCCATTTCCAATCTCCAAGTTCATGAACGGTGTTGACAACACTTTGAAGACTAAGAAAGCATGCTACCCTATTTTGGGGTCTTGTCCAACTCTGGGATATAAACGTATCACAGACATTCAGGACTTCAAATTTCGACTTTTGCTCTCTGTTTTGAGAGGATTTTTCGAGTAACTTAAGCGTCCAAGCGTCCAAAAGTAGTTTTTAAAGATTAATGTAGGACTCGGTGTTATTTGTCCAATCTGTTTGTTTCGGGATCTTACAGAAGAGATTAGTTA
The DNA here is from genome assembly GCA_000349025.1 of Anopheles minimus. NCBI lineage: Eukaryota > Metazoa > Arthropoda > Insecta > Diptera > Culicidae > Anopheles > Anopheles minimus. The sequence continues at coordinate 632,618 of KB663733.1, read as the reverse complement.
ATGAAATTGAGTTCCTTAAGGGCGTTGATGACACTTTGAAGACTATAGAAATATGTATATCTACTTCAAAGGCTCCGTTCAACTCTGGAATATAAACATATAGCATGTGATCAGGACTCCAAGTCTTCTGCACTGGGAAACGTTGCAATTATGGCTAAAATATTCTCATTTCCGAAGTTACTTTAGCAAATAGCTTATTAAACTTTGCTGGCAATCAGGTATTGGATGGGATTTCTCAACCCATTAAAAAGTGCTTAAATGTCCTCCAGTGGCACCTAGCCTGGCCAAGATTCCCAACCATTGGCTAGCTGATTTTGCACCATGCGAACAAGTGCTTCAGATTATGATCATCCTCTTTGTGGCGCTGTGTTTGGCTTGCAGTTGCATGACTTATGCTATGCTCCGTACGTCGATTACGGTGATGGAAGTCTATCTACCGCTAATCTATCCAACGCCTGGCACCCGAGTGCCCCTAACCGGGAGAGTACAGCAGGATCGCCATCCAATGATGGACGGGATCGCTTCAAATTGAACGCATTCTGCGATATCTTCATTAACTATCATGCAACGGCCTTTCCCATCCACCAATGATGGCGACTATCAACCGGCCACCATATTGTTTTTAAAAACACCCACTCTCTCGTCCTCCCGCCGTTCACTGCTTCCCTTGTTTTGGGTAATTTTCTTTTCTTGCTCGTCAGTTTTTTGTTGTTGTGTGTGCTTCGTGCCATTATCTTACGCGCTCGCTCGCATCGTTTTGTTCGTGCTTGTGATGGCTCTGTCACACTCAATGTGATCGTCCATTGCAATGTGATCGGGGTTGCGATCTTTCCCGCTTTTTCGCTGCTGCTGCTGCTGCTGTTGGCGGAGGCGCTGCGAAATATTTAATATTTCATCCTGTGCAATTAATACTCATTGAATATGATTGGCTCTTTGCGCAGCACGATCCCTGGGAGCCTCCGGTAAACAATGAGAAAAGCAAGAAGGAAAACTGGCACGTACTTGCAGAATTGCAGCACAGATGGTTCCCCTTTTCTTCGCCGGACATTGCGAAGGAAAGCGGAATAAGGTTTGCTTGTGTTTGTGGTTCATCAAGTGTGTTAGGGTGCAGGTTGAAACAATAGCAACAAGGTTGTGTGAATTTTCATTCTCCAAACAAAGATGGCGAATCGAATTCGTTACATGTCGTTCTTGAGACATGTGCGCGTTATTTTAACATTTTGTTTTGTGGTTTCTAGCTTTCCTTTTGTTCTAATTTCCATTCTATTACTCAATTTAACTGTTAATCCGTATCTAAGCTTTGTTTTAGAACATATTTCCAAAAAAAAAAGCTTCCCCCTGAAAGAATTCGCCGGCGCAGTAGTTCAGAGGTCAGCCTGTGTCGTGCACCTTGCGCAGTTTCGTTCGCTCGGTTACGGTTCAGTTCGCGCCATTCGCACCTTTTGACACGAAGGGAATTCGCCATGCTTGAGAGGTACGTTTATCAGCAACAGGCATCGGCCGATGCAGCGCCATGTTGGTGAGAGGGATGGAACAATTCGCTGTTACCTTCCGTCAGTGGTTCGTTGCAAACTGTCGAGAAACCGGCACACATATCCCGATGTGTGCGAAAGAGTGCGCAGAAACATTGCAACAACGTCGAAAAAAAAGCCTCCCAAACATTATGATACACAGGGCGAAAACAAAAAAAGAAAAACCCTCCCCCCGCCCGGAACGAAAGAGAAAAAGCGATGTGTTTGATGGGACGACAGGAATTATCAAGAAGCATTGCACGTTTTTCAGGGGCCTCCTCCTTCCGGGGGGGAAAAATGAGCACACACAAAAAAAAGCCATCAACGCGAAACTGCTGCCGCCATTGCAATCAGATGCGATCATCGCCGTGTTGCGCCAATTGAAGTGCGAGTGCAGCAGAAAGTGCAGATGGAGAATGTAATATCGGGGGCCCGGGCCAGTACTTATAAGCTACTCCACGACACGGGGGAAGCCCTGTTGTTCTCGGTGCAATGCTTTAATGAAGGCTTTGCGCCAATGCCACTGTGCTGTGCCTTCCGAAAACCGATGCAGCAGGATCGGGCGTACCGAAGGAAATTAACGCAGCAGTCGTGCACAGGTGGAGCCAAACGGGAGAAATAAGCAAAAGAAAGAAAGAAAAAAAGCACGCACACACACACACACAAGCAAGGCAAAATAAAAGTGCAAAATAATTCTTCATCATTATAAAGTTTTAATATTATACTTTATTGGATGGCTAATCGATAAAAACAAAAAGGAAATGGTGCGGAGCAAGAAGGATAATGGATGAATAAGGCCAGGGCGGCTCTTGAGCTCGAGATATGATTATGTGAGCGTTCGGTGCACCGGCGGCAAGATGGGCGAAGTTGTGGAGCTGATCGTGACGCACTCCGCGTACCGGACAGGAGGGAATGGAAAAAATATTAATTTTATGATAACATGTAGCGCACTTATCCCCTCCAAATAAGTCGCTGCGTCCTTCCGACTGCCAGCTTCCCGAGGACCGAGTCTCTAGAACCGGTAATGGAAAAACGGGGTGAAGGGACGGTTTCCTTCATTTGCTAGAAGATTATGAGTAGCTTCACTCAGCATTCGGAGCGCACAGATAGTGGCCGCGTACGCACACTACGGCTGCTCGATCGATTACCGATCATAAGTAGCAAACTGTGTACAAAAATGCATTTAAAAAAAATCTCGATCGAGTACTCGCATAGGTAGTTGCGGTTAGGACGTGGTTTTTCCCCCCTATTCCTCCGAAGTGTTTTACAGTCGACCCAACGATGGGAAGGAAATTATCGAAGGTAAACATTATACGAGTTAACCCAGCACGATACCCTTTTTGTCCTCCCATTAAAAGCGGTCCGCGTCCCAACGTCCGTTCTAGGTTGACGAACCGTGTAGCCCGCGGTAGCAACCAGGTGGATGCATCAAACCAAACAACCTTTTGCCTTGCGGGGAAAGATCAACACCTCCGAAGAGCCACCGTAGAATGCGGCCTCTTCTCACTGCGTGTCCTGCCCGAACCGAAAAACCCCAGACGGATGCGCGGGAAATGAATGCTCATTTCGCAGCGAACGCACTATCGGTTCCCGGTATCTGTGGACCGCGCTGGGCTGATAATGTTCCAGCATGATTAAGTCCGAAATCCGCCCACCGAAAGCGTTTTTAAACCCCTGTTGGCCTGTTTTTTTTTCTTTGTTTCAGTGTTTCGTTCGTGAGATCACGATCACGACACCCGGAGAGCCGGACGACGGAGTTGGGCGGTTTTCGCAACAGAAGGGGGTGAAGAAAATTAAAAAGGAGCTCTTTGCGGCACGGTCCGCACAGGATCGGGTTGATAGGGAATGAGTTTCCCGCTAAAGTATAAGATCGATGCAATCTGCAGGAAATCACCGAGTACTTTACGATTGGCTGTTTCATCGGCCAAGCAAACGGCCAACACCCAGCCAACCCGGTCCTGATGAGTACAGAGGATCGGTACTTTCATGCGCGGTAAATTTTGCTTTTTTCTCCCTATTTTTTCAATTATTATTCAACGCGCATTGATGGCTCAAAATCGATTTTCTTGTCGCAGGACCGGCAAGACAAGGGAGGGTTGAGGGTCAGAATAACGAACACTATGTGTGGCCAGTCCGCACATCACGATCCGATATTCTAGTCGCTGGAAGTCGAGATTGCGAATGTCGAACCATCAGCAAGTTTGAGACGGTGGTGTTTAGTGAAGGCCACAAATTAAACGCCTTGCCTTATTAAAAACCCGCACATAAAGTCTGTCCCGCAGCTCTGTATTTATGTTCCATTTCGATGGGATAGTTAGATGCTTCAACATTTAATATTGTTCTATCGATAAACATAGCACGGAAAGATAGATGAAACTGCTGAGAATGATACCCGGGAGATACGGGGAGTTATTTGAGAAATTCTTAAAATTTTCTGGTTATTTTTCAAAAGACATTTGATAGTTTTTACATATTCGATAGCACTTCCAGAAGCTTGAGAATGGTTTAAAAATTAAAAATTTGACCAATATATTTCATTTCAACTTGAAAAAACCTCTGAAAATGAATGAAAATTCATCACTTCAAGTCGACATGACACACACAGTCTCTATTACTGATGATCTTGTAGAAGTTCCAAAACTGTATGTTATTTTATGGTCTGCTTTGAAGATGGTGCGAGAAAAATGACATTCAGATACCGAGCAGGAATTCAGAGCATCGAGCAATATTCTAAGTTGTCCTCTAAACAACACAATCGATCTCGATGTTAGCGTAAATAAACTTAAGGTAGTTTGCGTAGGGCAACTTATATAGTCCCAGTACTCACATACGCCTCTGAGACTTGGACTTTGTCCAAAGCTGACGAAACCCTCTTACTCGCGTTCGAGAGGAAAATTCTCAGAAGGATGTGTGGAAGGACAATGGAGAAACCGTTACAATGACGAGCTCCATGAGTTGTACGACGACCTCAGTGTCGTACAACGAATTAGACTCGCCAGGCTCCGGTGGGCTGGTCATGTCATGAGAATGACACCGGAAGACCCAGTTCGTAAAGTCCTTTTAGGCCGTCCACATGGCCGTCCCATTTCTATTTGATACTGGAATCGCATCAACTTTAGATTTCTTGCAATTCCTAGACATTGGGGAAAAGGCTTTATTTGAGATCCTGGGGTTTTTAAACGAAATCATAAAGTTTCGATATGATTTCTGATATAGATTATGAAGTATGATGTATGATTATGAAGTTGAAGTATGATTTTTGATGTAGATTGTGAAGAGAAAAAGGAACTTAAGCCAGTAAAAGCTGTGCAATCGAAGACTTCTAACAGCTTCTCCCTGTAAATATCTTACGACTTAACGCACCCACTTTTACGACTTAACTTTTAAGAAGACTTTGTTTTTAAGAATCTATTTCTATGGCAGTACAATCTCGAGAGACCTTGGCCTGATGACATCCTGACTTTCGTGACTTATAGTTATCCGCTAGGGGATAGTCAATCCTGCTGAGAAAAGAACGATTCGGATGGGATTTTGGACCCGTCCAGTCGTGTGATATCGACGCCATTATCATGTTTTCCATCGGGCCACTCAATATTTAGAATAATGTAAAGCTAATCATAATATATCCCTTGTGGCTAACAATTTTAAATAAATAAATACATAAATTAATAATAGATGTGCTAGTTGAGAATGGTCTGTATAGAATTAAATTCAACTTCCACATGACACAGAAAACAGAAGTTTGAAAGTAACTTAAAACTGGAAAGAAATCCAAAAAAATGGTTCCAATTTCCTCACTCGTATTATCAATCGCATGGCAATTCTCTGTACAACAGAAACGATTGATGAGTCAAAAGAAAAGTGCCAGCAAATAATGAGAAAATGTGTTGCGCCTACAAACACTACATAACGTTAAAATTCTAACTGATTTTCAGACTTCTTCTTTGTGCCTTCACTTCTGCCTTTTTGCCCATTTCTGGAAAGCCGGAGCATGTTGGAATCGTGAACTGAAAAGCCACAAGTTCAGTCCGAGCGCTCGAAATAACCATGGGAGCGGCATGATCGAACTTGACAAGCAATGAAAATTGTTAATGAAATCTGTTCGAGGCCGGCGTCCGGTGATCCTCCCCATCGGTTTTGGGGCAATGGAACGGGACAGCAACGGGGAGAAAATGGAGAAGGAAAAAAAAACATTCCGTTGGATTATTTTCGCCATAATGACACGCTTTCTGGCGCAACCGTCTTCGTCGTCGTCGCCGCCAGGTCCTCGACACACGGTCCCTGCAAGAACGCGCATCGGAAGACGCCATGCCAAAGGGGTAAAATTATGGAAAGATTTTTTAACACTTAAGTGAGAATTGTGAAATTACCGGCCGTTCGAATGTCGGGCTACGGTGGCGAGTGGGATTGAGATATAGGCGGTCGGCCAGCCGGCCGGCCGGTAGTTCCTCGTGTCGTTCGTAATGGTGTTTGAGTTACTGACTGATGGATCTTTGGAGCTACGCGAACGGGGGTTTTTTTTACTTCGATCCTTCCTCCACTCATTGTACTAGCTCCCTTCTTCCCCCACCCGTTTGGCGCCCTTACCCCGCCGCGAGCGCGAGAATTCGGATCGATAATCGTTAGTTTGTTGGGAATGGAAGAGCCACCGTGGTGTAGAAGAGAGCCATCACGGGAACCGACCGAACGCCGGGATCTAACCGTGTATCCATTAACAGATCGCGATCGTACCGGCAAGATTGCGGCTGCCTCGATCTCGCGCTTTTGTCGATATTAATTAACCGAAAGAAGGAAACAATTTTCTTAATACCCGCCAAAAATTGCGCACCATTGTTGGGCAGATTTGTTGGAAGTCAAAGTCTGGGAGGGAGGGGATGGGAAAAGGGGTTGGAAATATACCCCTCGCAGTCGCAAGTATTGCTTGCTTTTTTTCCACTGCCATTGCTGTGTCGTGGGATTCTCGCGACGGTGAGAATTAAGATCCATCCGTCGCCCGTCTTAGGGATGATCTCAGAAACTTCCAAAGCTGCGTACTGGCAGGGAGCTGGAGATGCGCCTCCAGCCCGTACTGGCCGGGCTGTATTTATTAATGCAATTTTTCGAATAAATGCCAATGATTTATGTGCCCAGCCGTTTCCCACATCGGACCAGTCAATGACCGACTCGGGGAGGAACTCGATTATTTGGGTAAGTGCCTGTTAAATGTTTGACACAGCCATAACGTAAAAAGGTACACGTATACGACGGATAAGCCAACGACAACTTTACGACTCACCGGTTGTCGGTTGTTTCGAACGCGAATGGAGGAAGCACTTGCGAGTGCCAGCTTTCCTCTCCCTCTTCCTCTTTTTTTTTGCCTCTCTATTATCGGGATGGCAAACAGCTTGAAATCTTCTCAATGTCGATCGATGACATTTATTCACTGACGCTCGTTTCCAGATCCGTTCCCAATCTCACCATCAAGGGTTAGACAAACGGAGGTCCGCGGCAATGGCAGACGGGATGGCAATAAGGTCTCTTTCGACATAAAATTAGCTTAATTAGCTGGCTATGGTGGGCATCTTCGGGCCCAACCAAAAAGGTGGAGACAACGAACCCGACCGAACAATTCACCGGGTCTTGCCTAATCCAGCGGGCAACAATTTAAGTAAATCCACTTTAAATTTGCGATCACAGCACGGGCGGGAAACTGAAACACACACACACGTGTCTTCCTGTAACGCAACTTTTATTGCAGTTGGGACTTGTTTTTATTTATATTAAAATTTAATTAATTAACATTTTTGGACCTTGTAACAACAGATCATTGTCTGCTGTGCAATGGGCCGCGCTCTAAATCAGTAGCAATCGCTCGTTCGCTGTTCCCCAATCTTTCATTCCCCTGGTGAGCTTCCCGTTTTCCGCTTCAAATAACAACAAAAAAAAAAACGAAGGCACCATCATGATGATCGAAATCATGGACATTGTCGTGGCCAGCCTTGATGTGAAACGTCAACGCCATTTTCGCTCCCAAGTAACATTCCTTCCGGGCAGCGTGATGACAAGTTTAATGTGATGCTATTTCGGAAAGCACGCAGCGAACAGATCAAATGGAGATGATCGCGTCGCCGTAAAGGTCCATCTTCCGATTGTGTTTTTTTTGTTGCTTCTCTCGGCTACATGACCTGGATAGCTCAATAGCTCGAAAGAGGGCGAAAAAGAATGGAGTGGGGGAAGAGGGGACACACGCACAAAGCACTTCCCCCAAGAAATCCACATCGAAGGAAAGTTAATGCCAATGCCAAGGTAAAAGGCCATCTAAAGAATGGAATAGGCAAAAAAAAAAGCAAACCATAATCTAGGGTCGGGAAAGAGCGAAACGGAGAGAAACGGCACACACACAATAAAAGGAAAAAGAAAATGTTTTGCGAAAGAGATGGGACCATTTCGGTGGGTTCGAATAACCCTTCGGGGGGCTGCGCTACGGCCGAATATACGCTACCGCCAGCGGGCAGTGCGCGGTTTATCTTTGCCATCGGCAGCCCGCGAACGCGCGATCGTTTTGTGATCGGGCAGATCGCGATCGCGCATCCCTATTGCCCGGCCCGTCCGTGTGTAATTCGAAATCAGTCAAGCCGAAATGTCGGACGGGTCATTCTGGGCCGCTTCACAGACGCCATTCCTTCATAATCCCTTCTTGCCGCTTCTCGCCGAACGCGCTCGATTGTGGTATTGCGGCTTCCGTGTTATTTCTTCCCCCACCGACACAACGGTGGGATGCACTAAAAAAGGACATAAAACACTCACCCGCCTTCAGCTTTTCCTGCGTAACTGCGCCCTTCGCCCTGGAAAGCGCTGGGAAGCGAAGGTATTCACGAGAATGTAAAATTCGCCAACGGAAGTCGGTCGGTTTATTTGATTTTTCGGCTTTAAGCAAAAGGCACCAAACATTTGAGGCCTTTTGGGGCGCAACACGCCAGCCTTTACTGATGAACTTGCTCGCTCGCTTCGCGGTTGTGTTTGGATTGATTTCCCGAAAAACCTCCCGCTTCCCGAACGTTTTCGCCGCCATCGACGACGACAACGACGGTGGAGGCTTTCACTCGGTGTGCTGCTCTCACAGCAGGATGCAATAAAATCCCTTCCAGCACCAGATCCTGGGTAATAAGGTTTCGGTGCAGTTGTCCCCTTGTAAGGTTGGCTTTTTTTCCTTATACCTTGTGACGCTCACTAGATCGCCGCACTGGTGCACGTTTGCATTAAAAGATGATTTTTATCGTTAAATTATTTAATTCGTCTGTGAAAAAGGGGCGCCATTTTGGGGGACCTCTCAGCCAGAGCCGGCAACCGCATTGCTCTAATGAGAGCGTTCGGCCGAGAAACAATTTGAAACTCCGTATGCTTTCTACAGCGCGCCAGAACATCAATCAGCACACGCGCAAGTTCCCAGGAGACCCGAAAGCCATCCAGGTGCGCGGTGGCCCGGCGGTCGCACGTTTGAACGACGGTTTTAATTGAAGTATAAACATGCGCGTTTCTAATTAACACAGCGTGCACCATCCGTGCGGGCCATCCATCATAACCTTCTGGAGACCTTCCGTTTATTGTACGGTGGCATTCGATCGGGAAATAGCCCGGCGAGTGAAACAATTCCCCGTTCGCTTCCGCACACAACTATTTGGGGGGAAAAAAGGGGGAAAGCAAAACCCCAGTAGCTAGAAGCAAACCTCAAAATACCCGGTGAAAGGTGGTTCACGTCTCTAGGTGGCTAATAACGTAGAGAAACTTATAGAGTGTCAAGTAACACCCCGTCCCCCGGCGTTACCAGTCCGGTATGATCATCAGTTCGTCAATCGGTTTCTATGGACGCCTATTACTCTGTTACCCGTTCCCCGGTTTGGGGTGGCATGGCTGACAAAGTGACAAAGCCAATCATCAAAAATGCCAACGCAGTTTCCGTTTCGTTCCCGAGCAACTTCCCGTAGGAATGGGGGGGAAAAAGTGAACTGTACCATTTTTGAGACATTTATTGCTTTGCGCCATTGCTTCTAGGGGGGAGGGATTTTGGGGAATAAGTGGGAGAAAGTGGCATTGGGTGGAAAACGTCTTGGACGACATTGTTCGATGGAGAAATGGGCCAGCGGAAGTTATTCGTAATGCGTTGAAAGGCAAAGATGGATCCCGGCCTGCTGTCATCGCGGCCATCTCATTTGTGTGATGGGAGATGATTTGCTGTCGTTTTGGGGCAAAATAGTGGAAAGTATTTGAAATCTTTAACGCTTAATTTAATGTTTTTTTTATCCATTATAACTTCCAAGAAGTTATAATAAGTTTTCTGATGTGTACAACTGTACGTTAGTTTATTTTATGATAGATTAGAATTATGGGGTATATGATACTTTAAGTTAGGAAGCTTAAATGTTAAGATCGTATCTGTCAAATAATAGGGAAGCATTTTAACATAACAAATGACATTAGGTTGTAGTTTCGTGGATTTACATTTTGCAGAACAGCATTTGAAGATTGGAAATATTTTAATTGGCTGGTAAAAACGCTATTATTTATAGAATAAAAAGAAACAGAAGTAAAACAAATTATGTGTGAAATTTGCTTGGGTAAAAATCCCACGGACTCAAAATATTATGAAAATGTTTACAATAAATTAATTAAACGCATTGAAATGCTTTCTGATTGTTACTTTTCATTGTAAAGAACCAAATAACCAACCAAGAGCTTCGATAAAGATTAATCATGAAAAGGAAACAGAAATTTAAATGCGTTTCCGTTTGCGTGAGAAATTTAAAGCAATTTCCGTCCGAGAATATATAATTGAGCTATTTTAGAATGTCTTCATAAGTATTACAAATCAATGAACCTTGTTAAACATTTGTAATTTAACACTTTTTAAAATGATGTTTACGCACAAAAAACTCGACCGAACTTGCATCAAACCAACTCGAAAAATGCTTTGTTTTAACATTTGACGAGCAGCTGCAACTCGCGGTCTTAATTGGCGTGTCAGTTTGCATGGAAAGCCAGCAGTGGATAAGCTGCCAAACGTCAAAACGCATACAAAAAAACTAGTTCAAGGTATCATAGACTCCTATGTTAGCATTAAGTGCGTATGATAAGTGTTAGTGATAGCTAAGGTAAAGGTTAGGATCACGCGAACGAAATAAAGCAGTCTGATCAGAACCGCATGGACATTGAGTTGTTATTACATTTTCTACAATTTTTATCTCACGAAAATACAGCTCCTTTCGCACAAATGTTCAATCACCTCCAAACAGGCAATCATCTCCAATAATTATCCCTTTCCCCTCAAGCCTTCGACAGACCGTTGGTTTTGAGTTCAAAACCATCAAGAAACCGACATTTACGTCTATGACAATGCAGCTTTATTCTCGTTGTCATCTTTCTACCTCGCATGGAGGCAAACAGTCCAATACCTTTTAAGGTTACAACATTGTTACACCAAAGTCCCGGGCGAGCGTGCCCGGTGACTTTCTCTTTCTGGACGACCGTACCGATAATTGCATGAACAGACGGCAACAGGTTCCGCACGGTACAGGATAGTTCTGCCCCGATTCTCTCCCTCGCCCCCTCCCCAAAACTCGACCATTAGAAAGCGAATCCAAATCCTTGTTCACAACACATTATCGTCGATCGGATAATTAACGTGTGTAAAGGTGTTAAGGCGTCCAGCAGTGGTACGGACGCACCAGAACCAGAAGTCCGTGCTCAGGGACAGTGCACACACGCTGGCACGCTGGGGTTTATGTTTCCCGTGTGGCAACCAACGCGCTATATGATAATATGGACAACCGCACGAGCATGAACTCTGGGGTGCTTCACGAGCGGGTTTAAAAAATGGAAAGCACTTTCGCCCTGCAACCAGGAAGGATTGGGAACCTTCACAACGGACTTACCACCGCAGAACTTTGTCTCCGATGAACAGGAGACCCATCATTTGCGATTTGACTATTTTGGGTAATGTCCGTCCAGTGCTGGAGGCGCTCGGCGGGCACGATCATCCCCGCATATGGCTTATTCCGTTTTGCCCAAACCGAGAGCGAAAACGGTGGTGTTGTGTATGGCGTAATCATATTAACATAAGGCTGAATAAATCAGGAACCGTCCAGGAAAAACTAACCACCAACGGGACCGGTTTTTTTTTGGTTTTGTTTATACCCTGCTGCTGGTGCGGATGCGGTGTATGGTGCAAAACTCGCAGGAACTTTGGATACAATCGGTGTACGGCAAACGGCAAAACCACATTGAATCTGCGAACAGAGCGAGATGCGGTCTTCGCGCAAAGGCGACGATGACAAAGTCGACTTTCTACTTGTTGGTTGAGCTCGGCAACCGCCACTTGTTGGATTTGCCCGGCCCCTGGAGGGCTGTCGCAGATTGTCAGCTGGTGCTGCGGCCCCTGGTGCGGTTCGCCAGGATCGTCCGCTGCAAGCGACCGTGTGCTTGTCGGCGATAGAAAGTGTTCATTATTTATATCCTCCTGCCCTCCATCCATGTGTGGCTCAAGTTTCGGTAGCTGGCACGCTACCAACGGTGCAAGTGAATGGTCGAACGAGGGCTCCGGTGGTGAGTTTCTAGGAGTTTTGCAGGTAGTTAAAATTCACACGTAATTCTTGCGACGGATGTTACTAGTTCGGAAAATGGGTTTCACTTTTTCATTCCACACACTTCAGCCGTGAAGTGTGAATGGAAGAGATGTACACTGAAATGCAAAAAGGTATGCAAATGAGGTATTTGATGCAGGGTTCGATCGTGCTATGTTTAATTTAGATAAATATGTCCACCAGTGAGGATGCTGTCCCCGGGGAAGCGATGCTGGTTTATTTTAATTATACACTTTTCCAACATTCCGAGCAATGTTAGCTGTCGCAAACTTACGCAATTTAATGCAGCCCGTAATAAACGATTATCGATTCCGATTGGTAGGAAGATGGCTAGAGTAGGGAAAAAAATCTACAAGCAGATTAGAAATGCGTGAAGGTACACAAAAAAGGTAGGAATGATATAATTGTCCAAACAGTTACTCCTTCCTTTGCTCATGCACGCCATCTTTAGGGGGGGAAAGGGGGAAACATAACTTTTAAAGGAATGTGATCGAACCGACTGTGACACGGTTTGTCGTGACTACGGAAAGCCTCATAATTACCCGAAGCTTCCATGCACGAGTGTGAATTCGTAAGGAATTTTTGGATCCATTTTTCCAACTCCCCATTCCCTAAAACACCGTTATGGAGGTGTTCTGGTTGGGTCTTTCTCAACATACGTCACGGATGATTTGGAGAGTAAATTATAATTCCCCAAAAGCGCCCCGTCAGTAGTTCATTCAAACGCTAGCTCTCTGGCACAGAAATGGAGGAAAGCTTTCCTTTTTTCGGGGCAAGAAAATTCATTTCTCACGCCCCGCTCCAACGGTTCGAGCGGGCGCCCATTGAACGTTGCAGCGCTGCTCGCCGTTGTCTAAACTGATTCGTTGTAGTTCCTCCGCTTCTCAAGGTCTTAACGGGAGATATGCGGAAAAAATGTCTCCCATGAAAGTTGGAGCTCGTCCAAAATTTGCTCCAAACACTTCCGAACCCCGTAAAGTAGGTGAATCGCGTTCGTGGCGGGAAGCGGGCGCGATGGTGAAGCAGGCGTGCAATTTTCGTTTCAAATCGAACCCCACAAAAGTCGTTAGTTCGCCGCACCGTGCCGATCTAGCCGATGTGTTCTTTTTTTTTCGCGTGTGCATTTTCCATTCTTTCCAGACCCCCCCCCCTCAAACGGTGATCTTCTTTCGGTTGTATCTTTTCTTCGTGGTGCTCGATCGTGGTGCTCGTGTCAGCCGCGCTACGGTGGTTACCATGGCGATACGATGATTTATTACTGCCCGTACACTACCATGCCCGGGTT
>KB663733.1:553759-608887 GCA_000349025.1 Anopheles minimus | reverse complement strand
GTAACGGTTGGACAGAGCAAATGAGAAGCGGAACTAGGGTCGGAACGTTCGATCGAGAAATATCATTCCGTGCTCGAAAGGACGGGCGGGATGAGCAACATAATGCGTAGCCCCTACCAACAACAAAAAAAAAAACCCGAGGCCGAAAAAACCCCGGAGAGGAAATACAAGAGTGACGGGAAGCGATCGAAAATGGCCCCCAAGTACGGTCGATCGTCATCATGCTGAATTCATTCCCGGGTTGCTCCTTGATGAGTTAACCAAAACAAAAAAAACGTTCTCCGTTCGTTCGATCGTTGGTTCCAAAGCAGGCGATGGGGGAAAAAATGAGACACACACATACTCACCTATGCATATATCCTCGCGAGACGAGCTGTCAGAAAGATCGTACGCAGCGTGCGAGTACACAGTAGGCTCTGTGCACGCTCTGTTTATACTCCCGGCCGATATCTTTCATCTCGCTCGCCACCGGGAGTTCGGGATAAACGGCAACAGCGGGAGCGAACCGTGGCGTATCAAAGCAGAATTTGATGATTACTTGACGATTGTCAAATTATACACATGCGGAAATCATACGCAAGATTTCGATCGCTATCGCCATCGCTTTTCTTCGCCCTTGCTGTTCGCCCGATCGCTACCTGCTACCCGGATCCGTCCCTCCCCCCTCCTCTCTCCCCCCCCCTTCGCGCGATCATGTTCGATCGTATCGGGATTGGGATCGGATGGACAACCGCTGGGTTTTCTCCTCGGGTGAATTATAAACAGAGCTTTAATGAGTCATTTCGATTTCGATAGCAGAAGCCGATATGCTGCTGCTTTATTGTAATTATTTTTATTGGTTACTTTACTCTGTGCCTGTTTGCGTGTGTGTGTGTGTGAGAGAGAGAGGTGCTCAGTAATGCGTATGTATACGCGGGAGCGCGCGCACGCCCGTGTTGTTTTGTTAGTGCGAGTTGGTGTTCGTCGCTTGCAGCTATTTTAATTTTTACTCCTTGGTCTCTTTTTTCCCTCCCCCCCCCACCATTCTGCACGACAAACATTACCCAGAGCCGTACGTACGGCAAGGCATTACGCAATCGATTACACTGGTCGCAATAATCTCAACCGCTTCTGGGCATCGGTCTGGGATGAAGCTGACCAGGGGCCGATTAAAATTATCACGTACTTAAAAGGACGAACGGCTTTAATCCGCACCCGGGAGCGAAGGGGGAAGCCAATTGTTAGCCGGCAAGAATGTATGGCATTCGGGGTGGAAAATTTACTGGGAACAATTCCAAAAATGCTACAGCGAAATGAGCAACGTCTTTGTTTTTTTTTTTGTTTTGTTTCACACGGCTCCCGTACGATCCGTTCATCGACTTTTGCATGGGACATGTTTTTAAAATTGGCCCCAAAAATACTCTTCCACGGCGGCAGGATGCTGCCCGCTTGCAGGATTGGTATTATGGTTTTATTACGTCCTTTCCTTTGTCCGAACGATCGATTCAATTTTAGGTTCACAGGCTTTTGGCTCAACCGAGAAGTAGAGAAACCTGTAAAATTTGCAATATTCCACTGACATGGTTTTAAATTCTTCCTAAAAGAACTCCGAAACAATCCGCCCGTTCTGTTTCGTCTTTGAAAGATGTCTAATTTACGCGGCAAACCATAATATAGTACCCTTTTACCCAGAAAATGTTTGCAAAGTTCTAGTGGAAACCGAAAACGCTCAATTTGAATGTAACTACCGTTTCGCCAAATTGTTCGGCATTGCGACATTTTCGGCGACGAATTCGAGCCGGCCACAAAAATGTGCCGGCAAAATGGTGATTCGCCGGTAGCGACAGGAAAATAAGGGTTGTGGTTTAAGGGCCCGAAAAAATGGCGCAACACACAAACCCGAATGTCGTCCTCGAGCGGGACGACAGTTGAAATGAAACAAAAACCAAAAACAAAACAAAAAATTACACCCGAGACGAGTCGCAGAAAGGAACCCCGAAATTCCCCGAGACTCAGCGCGATCAGCAGGTGGCGTGGTGGATGCGAGAGTTGGCGATGGCAGGGGGGAAAAGGTTTTGCAGGATAAACGCCTGCAGATCGGTTCGTGCGGACGTCCCCGTTGATGGGACAGAGATCGGCATCGAAATCGTTCAGTCCGGTTGACATCTCGCGAACGTAGCATAATAAGCAAAATTATCGAAAGGAAATGTACGGTGCGCCGAAGCGCACAACCAACCAACCAACCAATGCGCCAAACGGTGTGGGAAGGCCAAAACGGAGGAAACGAACACGATACGACCCTTTTCGTGACTGTGCGGTGCAGCGACACTGCAGTGCGCGTTTTGCCAAAGTGATGGAGCAAACGGACAGAGAGTAGTCCGACGAAGAAAAAAAAACACGGTGACATCCAAATTCGCGAGCAACCGAAGCAAACTGATGGTGAGGAATCGAACCGGAAACGGGCGAGCTGTGCCCTACAGCCGACCCCGGGGAGCGGGAGTTGACATAAGCCAAAACCGGGCAGTACGAATAAAAACGCGAAACAGAAATAAATATATATAAACAGACCCGGTGAAGCAGCAAAGGTAAACTTTTGAAATCTATCTTCAACGTCAATCGTAAATCGAGCGAATGTACCCGGCCGGGTACGAAGGCGTGCTCAAACCTTTGGGGGGGGCGGGGTGGGGGGCCACAAAAACAAACAAAAAACACAGACCCATCAATATTTCGATCGTACTGGAAAAGTGCGGCAGAAAACGTTATAAATATACTAAATAAATAAATGGCGGTCGGTGGATGGTTGGTGCGCTACAAAAGGAGCCGAAGAAGCGCAAACGGCATTTAAGGTTGTCTGGTTTGAACAATACTTTGTTGGAATTCTTGAGCGCATGGCGATCGATTAAGTGCTATCAGATATTCTAATACTTCCACCAAAATCCAGAGAAATTCGCGAATTTCGTTTGACACGTCGTTTATACTTCGTGGTAAGGGATTAAGTATTGATATGTTACGTTTATTTTGACAATTCGAGTATTTCAAATGTAGATTAATCACAATATAATATTCCGGCAAAAAAGGTTGAATAGAGTCCACATTCATTATGTGATAGCTAATGAACGCTTGAAGCGATCAGGGCCAGTACACACTTTATACTCGAGTTTCAATTTGCGCTACTAAATTAGAATGTTTTACATTGTGCAGAATGATAAATTTTCGATGTTAGATTGTAGAGTAGCCATTTATTTATGGTGTTTACTTAGCACCTTGTCAAATTAAACTAGTCAAAATCGTATGAAATTACTAAAACTCTCCATTCGCCAGTTTTTTCTATCTTCTGACGAGAAATGATCATGTTTGGACGCTAGCCAAAGTGGTCAAATATTGTTTGAGGTCACTCTTCATTCTCAGAACAGCATCTAAAGAATATTTAGAATTTTTCACACATCAGATAACAAATACGACATCAGAACTCATGCAAAAATCCGCATATTTAAAAATTTCACGTATGTCTAATTCGAGGTGGCAAAATGCTTATATTCAGCTCTAAGTCTTCATTATTGGCTTAAATAACAACTTGATCATGCCATCATATGTATAATGGCTTACTAGACTTATTGATACCATGTGATTGTATAGTCAGTCCTCATTACGGGGAAACGATCCAGAAGGGATTTGACCTTTCGATCCTGCAGTGTAAATTCTTGCACCGCCTTCGACTCGCCTTTAAGTGTGTATCATAATAATTTACATTAAATCTCACCTAGATACACTTCATGAAATGTACGTATTTTTCGATGAAATAATTTTTTACGAATATAATATCTATAACACCAGTTTGTTGTTTTTCAAACGTTGACAAGTGTTGATATTTGGTGTCTATATAAGTACCAAGTGTTTCATGTATCGATTGTTCTAATCGACGATATTCTACCTTTTTAACCAATATTGCTAACAAAGGGGAGTTTTGAAAAATTCAAACTAAACAAAACTATAGGAAAAAATATTTAATTAGTTTTAGAGTTATTTTAAATTTGGCAAATATAAAATTGAAGTTCATATAAAAACCACGAGTTGTCAAATTTAAAAAACGCGTATCCCCGAACGCGAAGGTGGAATGCTGCTTATATTGAGTAAAGCCTGTAAGATTTTACAAGAAGTCTACAGTTACTGAAGAAATAAAGCCAGCAAAGTAAGATAGATTAATGTATAAATTTTATTTGTTTGTTTAACTTAAAAAAACATTATGCCCTTGCACGATCATCGCTGGTGGCACTGCTGATGGTCCATTTCCTACGTTTTCCCTTCCACCGTATGTAAATGGGAGCAGAAAATCACGTGCACAACGAGATGCGTCAAAGTGCGATTACAAAAAGGGCGGTTGCCCAAAACTTCATTATGTACGTACGTTTGATTGCACGATTGTACATTTTTGGCTTCGCTCCTCGTCATCGTTCATACGTGCCTGTACGCTGACGTGCATCTTTTGATCATCGGCCAAGGGAAATTGTCAACAATTGTCCTAACCAGCGGCTTACTAAATCGCAAGATCAGAACCGCCAGATACGTATGGAAATTTTTGGCATCCTGACGAAAGACAATTTCAATTGAAATTTGGCCACCGTTCGTTCCGGCCGGCACAGCGTCGGATAGTCGGGCATGCAAATGCAGCATCCTTTTCGAATGCTCTATTAGCCGGAACTGTGGTGCCCGCAAAACAAAAGCAAAACCAAATCAAAGTAGAAAATACCTTCCACCGGTTGAAACGGTCACCGAAGGGGCAAACCATTTGCGTAATTCGTTCCGATTTTGTGGTTCGAAAGTATCCGAACATTCGGGGAGGGGTGCAAGAAAACGAAAGGATCCTTTCGGTAGAATTTTTCCTTCCTTTCGACCACCGTTGCAAGTCAAATCATTTCGATTGTTTGTCAATTGACGGGCAGCAAGAACGGAAAGCGGGAACCGAACCGTTTCGCCGTCTTGATTCATCCCCGTACGAGGGAAAATACCAATCAATTTCCGAAATACTGTGCACACATGCTTTGATTCTACTCGCTGCGCACCGGGTTCGATTTCTGTTGACAGGGCTCCCGAAATGTACGATCCACGGATGCCGGATGGAACCGAAAAACCCATTTGCCGTACACGATCTTCCCATGGATGTATTCAAATTTTGGCCCTACCCGTGATAGGTTTCGCTGCCAAAAGTAAATAAATTATCGTCACCGTCACCGCGGACAGTGCAACCCGGTGGTTGAAGGCACCGGGACGTCGTCATATCTCCTGCGCCATTTCCGTTGCCCTGTTTTATCCTCTTTCCCGAAGGTCCTGTTTTGGGGCGAAAAATACCCACGATAACGCTGAAGAGCGGGGTAGCGAACGCGGGTAGGAGACTTTTTGAATGGAGTTCTTGAATCGTACCGCCCCGTAAGCGTTTTTGGCGGGTTTGCATTGTCCGCCAGCTTGACGAGCGTGTGATTTGATCGGTTTGCCGAGCGAAACTCCCGGGGCCCCGGTCTTCAGCGGGGCCCATTATCTACCACGTCTAATCTCTTCTGGAGCACTCCACCGGGCCGAAAAATGGTGGAATCGGTGCAAAACAGCACACAGACAAAAAAAAAAACGCAAGAAAAGGATTCGGTGGCTGTTCTTTTGTGTCCATCCCGACAAATCCCATTCTTCTGCGTTCGGAGGGGGTTTCCGTTCGTCGTCGTCGTCGTCGTGTGCGCGCGTGCAGTTTCGTGAATTCATTTTCGAATTGCAATTTACGTTTAATTGGACTCCTGGGCTCACGGGACCCGGTGGCTCAACGGCACTTGCCCCTTTCCAACGATCCTCGCTGGCGATCCCCTACGTGTTCCAGGAAACTTGATCACAAGCTAACGATGGGCCTTCTTTTCAGCAGAAGCAGTTCGGGATTTTTTTCCGATTTTTTTTTCTCTGTTTCGGAAGGCAAATTTTCCCTGGGAAATTGCAAACTTTCTGTGTAAATGGTGATGGTAAAAATACGATAATGAACAAGACAACAGCGGGTTTGGTTTCCTTTCAATGGCCGCCTGTCGGTATCGTGTTGTTGCTTCTTTGCATGTCAAAGTCACTCAAGAGACGGAACATGTGGAAGCGATGAACCCTGTCCCTGTATGCTGATTTCGAGCCGGGGCTTGAGTGGCCAGAGACAATTCGTGAAACATCGTTCAGATGGGTTTAGTTTCAGGGACTTCTGGCAACATTTTAGGGACCATCCATTTACTACGTAACGCTGGGAAGAAGGGAGTTCCTTACAAAGCTACCGTTTCAGAGGGTTATGTACGTGTTTGTTATAATACGTAGCACACAATTAGATGATCTTCAAATATGGGTTTCCTCACAAACATATTTAAAACAGCACCATTTTCTAGATTTTCCATTAAAATCCCTTTGGAAATCAGCTTTTGTATCTCCATTGCCAAAAATCTATTGTGCTCTGATAGATTTTGATAACATTCTTTTGATAATTTCATTAACTGTAGTTAAGAGGGCCAATCCAGCCCAAAGGGCCTCAGTCTGAAAGGAATTGGATCCTCGGTAAAGTCTTGTGGCGAACGGCGCTCTTCTTGCCTCTGGATGTCTTCTTTCCTCTGGAGACAGACAAAAGCATCAAAGAGAAGTTACCGTAAAGATACTAAATATGAAGACCTAGGATTTCGTGACATCATTGATTCGTTGGGGATTCGTTGCAACAGTGAAAACTGAAGAAAAATCTGAACAAGACAAACTAGTTAGGCGTAAGTGTCATTCGAATTCTTCTTAATTCTTGCGCCCTAATAAGTTACCGAGAAATATTTTTCCACGGTTGAAATTCAAGCTTGAATCAGGAAGATAAGGTTTAGAACTTGTGGGTACCAAGTTGTTGAAAAAGTTTCGTTCAGAGTTTTTTTTTGTATTGTATTAGACTTATTTTATCACGTAGTCAGTGGTAATGGGGGAACGGTCCGGATGGGGTTTTTCGTCCTGGTCTGTCGTGTGAGCGCCCATATCACTACACCATCCCTACACTACGCCCCTGCTAGAGATATAATTTTACACGAATCTTTTTTCATGAATTGTACAACACGAATCTTTGGCTTGCAACCATTGACTGATCGATTTGTGCTGAGCTGTCACTACGATAGATAATTTTCGAGCAGTTTTTGTATTTGTGTGCGTAATTTTTGTAAGCAACGCAATACAATCAAATATCAAATGCAAATATTTTTAACGAAACCCAATTTACTAAGGACTTGGAAACTGTTGTAAAAAACACTAATTAACAGTAAATTTTTGTGTGGAAGACTTTGTATTTATGGCGAAAAGTAGGAGAGTGGGGTGCCCAAATTTAGCGTTACGTAATAAATGGATATTCCCCCACGCGCCTGTTCGCAAGCAACAAAGTTTGGTGAAATAATTCACACTCCTGTCGTTGCTCGGTGGATCTGAAAAGCGTTGTCAATAGGCATCCCCGTGATCGAATGCAATTCAATCGAAGTCTGATGGCATGCCTCTCCGATTGCAGCGCGGACAACGTATCAATTTCCTCGCTTGACCACCATCCCAGCAATTGCACTGAAATCTATTGTCGAGGTCGGCCGGTGAGTGATTAACAGCAAGACGCACGCCACAGGCGAAGGTCTTCCATGCACACGCCCGACCCGCGGGCTTCGTGTTGGGTGACCACAAATTGTTGGCCCCAATCGATCGATCGATCGATCGACCGTCAACGGACATCAAATCCCGAAGATGATGGATAAATGATTATAAATTTATCTCTCGGATATATCGACTTATTCAGCATCGGCTTTCACGAACGTTCGATGCACCGATCGATCGCGTTCTAGGTCTGCCGCGTGTGTGCGATGTGGTCTGCGACGCATCCCGCTGACAATTTCAATGTCATCTTCCCAAACCGGACTGGAACTGGTGGTGAAGAATAATCCCCTTCCCTCCCTTTTTCGCTCCCGTAACAGCTCCGAAAAAAGGGGGGGATGTACCTCGTGTGTCGATCGAACGATCGTCGGCATGTCAACTATTTTATCAACAGCGTCCTGCGCAACGGACTGACATCGTTGTCGCCTTCATCGATCACCGGCTAGCCGAGGTGGATCGTGGTCGAGATTCGCGCGGTCATTCGAGCGCAGGTACGGACTGACGGGTTGTTGTGTCATTTAAAAGGCCACATTTGTAGCTTTGATTCGACCCGATGTACTCGGCCCCATCGGTCGATACTTCCTTGTAAAGCTGGGTCGTCTGAGTCATTGAAGTTTTTTTTTTATTTTGCGTTGCTATTTTGAGACCGACACACAGTATCTATAGCTACGTTTTCTGCTTCACTATCATGGGTCTTCCAATGGTCGTTGCCTATCCTTCCTTCCCATAGATTCGACCGCTCAGTGGATACGGTCTCAACGCCTATCGCTCGATTGTAATCAAGTCCGCGCTTGAACTGAGCGAACAGCGTCTCGGCACCATTGGGATACGTGGAACATGCTACCCAACGCTTTGTGGGCTCTGGACGGTTGCGAGCGGTGCTACAGGACTCGGGTGGTTACGCTCAATTAAAATCCCACCCAACCCAGGTCGCCGTCGTCGTCATCTTAGGTTGTCGTCGGTATTGCCGTTCTCCATCCGCACCAATGTCTTCGTCGTGTGCAAGCTTGTTCTTGTTTTTTTTTTTTGCTGCTGCTGCTGCTGCATATTCCTTTCGCTCGATGGCCCCCTGCCGAGCGAGGGATGGCCCCGAGTGCAACGGGGTTGAGAGAGCGAAGATCAAAATCGGATCGGCCTTAAGAACGCACGGTGACGCTGTTAGCCCATGGGAACGACAACAATGTCGTTGAAATGTACCGATACCAAAATATGTCATCGAGAGCTGTCATTCAGACGCAAATCGGGAAAAACGGGCTACATGGAACACGATGCGTGGAATAATAAATGCAACGCTATCGCTTCGGTGCGTCTGCAGCACTGGCAGTGTGCACCAGATCGCTTCATAATTCGTCCTGCACTACGATCATCGGTCGTCTTGCCATATTGGGCACTTATGGGCGAATGTGCCAGTGGACTGGACTTCGGAGGAACTTGTTCCGTTCCGTTTTATTCCCTTGCGCGATCGGAGATACAAATGAACTGCTCTGCAATACTTCAGGTATGATGATTGAATCATAATCCGCAATTTTGCACTGGTAGGGGTTCAATATAGCTTTTAAAACTACCCCTATCGAAATGGATCCGAAAGAAAATCTGGATCACAAAAAAAGAGAAATGAAATGCTGGATATCTCCCTTCAGATTCTGGAGATCGCTCCATTTCTGCGATGAAACATTCGGAAATGGTTTGTGTTGGATGTTAGAAAAATATCCTACAACAGGGAGCAAACCATCAGGTACATTCCACCCTCTCGTCGTTGTACGAATTGAAAACATTTGATATGGGCGTACAGCGCCGCACTAGAAGGATGCATCACCAACGGAGTATCAACCAGAAGGGACAAACCCTCACCCGAAAGGTGGCGAGCGAGCGAGCGAACGTCGGGGAAGGCAAAGTACATCGCACAACAAGCAGAAACGCAACAAGGTACAGTTTAGGCCGGAGTTTGCTGGCATTGGAGGGCACGGAAACACGGAACATCCAAACACGACACGAAAACGGACGATGGTGATCGATGGCCTGAATCCGGGTGAACCGGGGGCGTCTACACCGTTCGCCTATAACCGTAACCACGGTCGATGATGTCTTTCGTTCGTCCGTAAGCGACGAACCCGCCGCACTGTTGTTGTTGGGTTGCGCACCGCTAGACACACCACCACGTGGGCTACAAAGTAGAATGCCGAGGGAAGAATTTTCCCTCCAGTGAGAGGCTCGTTAACAAGGCCAACAAATAGAATTGTACGTTGCGTAGGTGTCACATGGTTGTCGTTTTCGTTGTTGCCGTTGGTGGACTTCTTCGCGACACTATCTACTGCATAGTTGCAATGGCATTAGAAACGTATAAAACCTCTCACTTATTGGGGTTTTGCTCTCTCTCTCTTCTTCTTTAATTCTTTCTCATCCTGACAATCGAAATGCTAAGTCGCGCGCTTCTTCATGCACAGCGAAGAACCGAATTGCTGTGAGGTCCTCCAGAGTTGCGTTCCGTTTTCACGCCTGCACTCGGACGTGGTCAACGGATCAGCGCGCGCGTGTGTGTGTGTTTTGGCTGGTGATTGGTGGCCAATTTTCACCTTTCAAATCGAGGCAACGAATAAGGTATGATAATCGCAACCGGCCACAGTGCTGAGGGCAGAGTGTGCTGCAAACAAAAGCGAAAAATACTGTGAGACATGTGAGAGGGATGACGGTCGGTCGGAGTCCCTTCATATCTTCATGTCACCATGAATCCCGCGTCTCGCGAATGCTTGAAATCTCCCGGAAACACACACACACAAAGGTCCTGCATCTGCTGGAAATCTTTAGTCGCCGCGACACAGTTTGCGGGTTGACGAAAAGGAAAAGTCAAGCATCATTAGCCCGAACAGTTTTACTGCCAATCATCGGGGCTCTGAAGTGTATGTATTTTCCATATATATATATAGTATATACTTTTTTTTTTGTCTGGCACAGTGAGTTTCATTTATTCTTACGCTTTCTGTTCTGCTACCGCTCAGCACCAGCCCTCCGCTCTTCGGCCAGTGCTTCGAATCCTATGGGACAACCTTTTTTGAGGTTTGTCGAAACAAACGAAATATTGTGCAACTCCGTTTCAACCGTCGCCTCCCGGTTGCACCGATCGGACGAAGTGGCATCAATCCGGACGACGACGAAATAAACGAGAAATCAGAATCCGAAATATAAAAAGGCAAAAACCAGCGGAAGAGAGCGTAAGAACAAAACAAACGACAAAAGACAAAAAAAAAAACGATGCACAGAATGGGAACACACACAGGACTAAATAAATCGGACTTCACCAATGCCCGAAAAACGGACTCCTTGATCCCGGCTGCTCTTGCGGTTGGCTCCAATGCACGGGGACGAGGGGGGGTTTTTTGGTGACATTTGGCGCGTTCGCCAACGGAGGAAAGAAAAAGGCCTTCGGGCTGGTCGCGGTGGTCGCAAGGTGTGACTGAGTAGCGAACGTATGCGGCCGCGTGATGGTA
Organism: Anopheles minimus; assembly: GCA_000349025.1. Taxonomy (NCBI): domain Eukaryota; kingdom Metazoa; phylum Arthropoda; class Insecta; order Diptera; family Culicidae; genus Anopheles; species Anopheles minimus. The sequence continues at coordinate 597,764 of KB663733.1, read as the reverse complement.
TGTGCAGAAGCCAAACATTTCACATCGTATTTTTTCGCGATCTTTTTTCCTAGATTTTCTCCCTTCCACCGGGAAAGCTACTCCGAGTTTTTTTTTTTTTGGGGGCAGATTAACTGTTACGCGGGGTGGGATTGGATTTTTCCCCATGTCCGCGACTACTGGACTTTTAATTCATCTATGATTCGTTAATTGAAATAAAAGATTGATAGCTGCCGGTTTATTTTAAGGGGAAGTTAATAAAAGTTGGAAGCAAATTGAGGCCATTGGAGGAAAGTTTAAAGCACGTTCAGCCTTAAACACAATTCCGTTTTTCTATTCCACCATTTGCGTTCCGAATGCATTGTCACACCTCTGCAGCAGCAGCAATGAAGAGATGAACTGTCTCGAGCGATCAGTAGCCTTCAGCCAGCACGGTGTCCAGTGCCAGTGTCTCAGCACCCCGACGGGCAAAGAAAAGCTTTCGTCCTCATGTAAGCTCCCCGTCCGCTGCATTGCCCCGCTTTTTTCGCTTTTCAAACAGTCTGTCCTGCCGTTTGCAGTGTATCAACAGAAGAAGAAAGAAATGGAAAAAAAAACGGAACGAAGCGGTGGCAGGGCGAACAAAACGAAAAAATGTGAACAACAATTCAAAAGCCCACAGAAGAATGAAGGCAGAGAAGGCAAAAAAAAAATACACACGCATCTTGTTGAAGGCGGGCAAGGTGCTCGCAGGACGCAAGTTCTTCGGTTTCGGGCTTGCGGGATAGAATGGGCGAGCGCCCCGAAGAATGGAGTGAAGGGTCCCCAAGTGAGCAAACGAGAAGAAACGACCGAGAGCAAAAGAGTTGGAACAAAAACCCCGAAGAAGAAACGAAAAGAGGGCCCAGTGTGCAGTGAGTTTGTTTGCGGGAGAAAACGAACACGAACACGAGCCCACAGTCTGTATACGGGAATGGAAAGGCAGAGCGTAAAAGAGCTGGACGAAATAACGTGCTACACGTTTGCTTGGGGTTTTGTTATAAAAGGTAATTTTTCCTGTATCGGGTGAGGGGGGGAGGAGGGCAAAGGGGAAGAGAGGGAGAGGAGGGTTCCGGAATCCTCCGGTATGTGAGGTGGCACATCGCAGCACATCGCGGGATAGATGGCCGCTTCGTTCCACTTGCCGCTTTTTGTCCTCCCTTTTCATTCTCTTCTCCACCGCCTGCTCCTTCCCGAGCCCAACAATCTGGTCCATCTGATGTCGATGGTACATGCCAACGCGAGCGCGATCACGAATGGGAGACAGAGCGAGAGCTATACCTCCACTCCGGGTGGACGTACCATTAAAACGCTCCAGCAATGTATACACACGGGGAACCGAACCCGGGAGACTAGATTGGGACACGGTGGCTTGAGGTCAATCCTTTCCTCGTTTGATGGTGTTCGTATCGGAATGGCGTACGGTTCGGATGGAGCCGGGAAGTGGGGTAGTAATAGGAATGGAATAATGGGTGGTGGGACGGAAGGAGCGGAGGGAAGATACCAATCTCGCCGGTGGCCACGAGAGTAGAATTTTTCCTGGTGCCGAACCGTGTAAACCAAGTGTGAAGGGAATGTTCCGAGAGCAAAACGGCCCCGAGTACGAATAACTGCGCTTTTTGGAGGGATGGAAAGAAAAAAACGAGTTTCTCTCTTGGTGTGGTGATCTTTGGGCAGGCTAGGAAACCCCTCTTTATATCATTCTCACCGGTCCGAACTACGGGATGGTTGGATGTGTTGGTGTACGATCATCGGTGTTCGGTGTGGTCGTTGTGTTTGTATCCCCAACCTGGGGGATGATGTTTTGGGTTGTAGGGCGAAGATAAAACAACACACACACTTCTTTCACCAACACCAACGGGGGTTGAGATATCGCTTTCTCTCCTCGTTCGCTCGCAGCATTAACACATTTACATTATGTCTGTTGCTATCCCTCATCTAGCTCAATCATACTGTCTGCAAACTTGCGGACATCGATCGAGATAGACGGAGCAAGAGAGCGAGAGAGCGAGCGAGAGATCACGAGTAAAACAATCTTCTAAGGTCTTATTTTGGCTTCTTCTTACTAAGCAATCGTGGGGTAGGAAAAACTGTACACGATCTAGCGGTGTGCTAGTAGATCGGAATTTCAAAGTTCAGTGGGTTGGTCAAGAGACTCGCGCACCAACAGCACGGGTAAAACATGGATCAATCAATTATAGCATGGAGGCGGGAGTGGAGAACTGTTGCTATAAAAATAGTACCTCCAAACCGAATAACTTCCCCAAACCAGCCCAGAGAAGATTAAGCAGATCATGTTAATTTTATCGCACGATAGTGCGCAATGGGCCATCAAATTTGCACGATAAGAACCAATTCATCAAAAAACGAGCGATCGATTGACGTAACCTGGTAGATGAGACGGAGTTCTAAATGCTGCCCCGAAGCCATCGGACGGACGGTCAGGAGCAGCTCGGTGAAACACGATCGTGGATGGGGAGCGTGCAAACAATCTGCAGAAACCCACAGCCACAGGGTTGAACGAGTAGAAACGGACAACAACCAGTAGCTCTGGTTCTGCCATGGGGCACCATCAGGCTGCAGCCCCTCATTATCATCGTGTTTGTTGATGCGTTCCCGTACGCATGTAGGTGTGCAATCAAAGCCTCCAACAAGATTGTCCATCTTTGAGATCATTTCGAACGATCACGTGTGAGGTGTAGTACTGATAGTACAATGTATACTAAATATTGGGAATATTTTGTGGAACGAATGAGAAGAGTTCCGAGTAAAAAGATCGTATTCACTCACCTTGAGTATACAGCGTCCTTTGGATTCGTTCTCAGCAACGGACACGTTGTAGAAGCTCTGGTCAAAGATTGGCTCGTTGTCGTTCACGTCATGTATGGTAACGAGCACGGTACCGGTCGAGGATAGTGGCGGCCGCCCATTGTCCTGCGCCATCACAATCAGCTGCGGTACCGGGTCGGTTTCACAGTCGATGTGTGCCCTGGTCGTGATTAATCCCGAGTGACTGTCGATCTGAAACCAGTGCGAGTGCGTGTCCGGAGTGTCCAGCAGCGAGTAGACAATGGCCGAATTGTTGCCCTCGTCCCGATCGACAGCCGTTACCTGGATGACGGACGTGCCCGGGTCCGCCACCTCCATGACATTCGCGTGATACACGTCCTTCTCAAACTCTGGCGCATTGTCGTTAATGTCCGTGACGGTCAGGAAAATGTCCTTGGCAGCATGCAACGGTGGATTGCCGGTATCCGTCGCGATAACGCTGAGCGTGTAGTTCGGCTTAATTTCCCGATCGAGCGGTAACGAGACAATCACGAGATAGATGATGTTGTCGCGCGTTGTCAACCCGAAGTGACCCTCACCACCGGACAGGGTCACGTTCACGTTGGAGTACTCGGTACGCGAGTCCGGATCGTTCACCGAGATCCGGGCGACGAATTCACCCGGTTGCGCCGACTCGGATATCTTCGGCGTGGCGTCATCACTCAGAAAGATGACGTTGATGATGGGTTGATTGTCGTTCACGTCCGTAACCCGTATCGATACGAATGCGGTCGTTTCGAGCGGTTGCATACCACGATCCTTCGCCACCACGACCAGTTCGTGCAGTTCGCGCGTCTCAAAATCGAGCGGTTTGTTCACGGAGATAAGCCCGGTACTCGGATCGATCCGAAACATTTGCTCTTTATCACTTTGCCGCCTGTTGATCGCATACTCGACCTGTCCGTTCTCGCCCGCATCCTGATCGGTGGCGTACACCTGCAGCACCGTAGTGCCGAGCGTAGCGTTCTCTGGCACGGTCGCGAAATACCGACTCTGGTTGAAGATCGGTTGATTGTCGTTCACATCCTGGATCGTGATGTTGACCGTCATCTGTCCACGCAACGGTGGACTGCCACCGTCCAGCGCTTCCACCACCAGACTGTAGGCCGGTGTCGTTTCCCGATCCAGGAAACCGTTGATCTGCAGATCCAGATAGAGCACCCCGTCCCGTTCCCGGTGGGACGATAACCGGAAAGCGTTATTTACATTGCCCGACACGATACTGTAACGCTGCGTATTGTAACGCCCGAGGTCATAATCTCGCGCCGGGTTTAGTGTGCGCTTTACATCCCTCGGCGTGTTCTCCGGGAACTCGATGCTCATGATGGGCGTCGGGAAGGTGGGTGCGTTATCGTTCTCGTCCAGCACTCGCACCACCACGCGCACATTCTCGCCACTCAGGGGAATGGCCACCAGCGAGTAGGACGACCGGTTTTCCCGATCCAGTGCCACCTTGGTACGAATCTCACCGGTCGTATGATCGATGGCCAGATCCGTGTCGACCGCACTACCCGGCACCGGCACGATCAGGTACGGCGGCCCACTGTCCCCGTTCTCATCGTGCACAAACTCTCCAATGAAACCGATCTGATGACCAATCGGTACACCTTCCGATACCTCAAGCTCACGCACATGTTCCGCTGCCGCGATCCGCAGGAAGCTGCCCGGACCACCTCCTCCGCCACTGTCCCCGCTGAAGGCACATATCATCAGTAATAGCCACAGCAAGGACATCTTTCTGTGTCGATTACTGCACCTACTGTAACCGTGCCTACTGTTACATTCTGCCATTATGCGGCAGTGCTGAATGGGTGTGTTTGGGTGTGTCAGTGTGTATGTGTAAACGTGTTTGGGTGCCCTTTTGCACTAGTATGCGGGTTGGTTTCACTTGTTTCACAGCAAGCAGCGGTGGGTTACCGCACCTCCGCAGCTCTACTGTCCCTGCGGAGTCCTGCTGCTCCAGGTGCAGCTCCTGCACCTGTCACCTGTCGGTAGTCTTGGGAGGTGTGAGATTTCACGAAGAAAATCATCACCGAAGCTCCTGTTGCACGCAGTCACTACGGTACACTGTACTATGATCACCCCGCTGGTCCATTGTCCCGGGAGCGATACGATTCTGCACCTATGGGATAAACAGCAAAAAAAAAAAATATGAGTTGAGGTAGTAAAGAGATTTATAGAAACCAAATAAAGTCATAGTTCACAGTACTGCTGTCGAATTGTTCGGCTAAACCCTTGGAACCCAATTGTCTTGTAAAAAATCCTTGCCAATTGAGCAGACCAATCATTCATCGTACGCCACACGCATAGACAAATTATGAGCGTAACACCCGCAATAAGTCTTACGCTCCGGGTTTGATGAAACCCCACCAACGAACGCGCCACCCAACAAACTGTCTCCACGCTCGGTTCTCATCGGTGTTTGCAATCGGTGGCCCCTCTGCTGTGATGAATAAATTTCGTCTCATTATAGTGAAATGGGCGAACATCGGTAGAAAAAATCCCGCGCGGATTGTGCTCTCGTGGGTCTAATCACGATCGTTTCACAAACGAGATACGACCAGTTTTAAAGGGGTCAAAACGGACCGAAAGCAAATGGCGAAGAGGGTACCACCGGGGCAACCCGTAAAACACAGGCAATGTTTGGTAAGGGTGATCGTGATATAGCTTAATAGAAAAAGAAGATACACAAGGAACAAAACAAGCCCATACACACACAAAGAGAGAGAGAGAGAGAGAGAGAGAGAGAGAGAGAGAGAGAGAGAGAGAAACGCAGCGAGCAATGAAAGATAAAAATGGGAAAAAGCAATAAGGCAACGATCGGACTCGAGCGGCCAAGAACGCCAAGAAGGAATGGGTCCATCTTCTTCTGGGCGAAATGCCAAATGCGCGACTCGTTCTCGTAAACCGCCCGGTCCACAGCGAAGCGGAAAGATATGGGCAGCTATTCGAAATCATTTTGCACCACATTACTAACTCTATTTCCCCCTGCGGGGGCCGCTAATCGTGAGATCGTTTCCACAGCTACGAAACAAACCACCAGTCCACACCCGGGCGTGCTTTCTCGCTTCGCTGTCGTCCAGTGTTCCGTTCTTGCAGCGAAACCGGCCCTTTCGGTCGTGAGATGACTTTCGCTTCATTTGCATCATTTGGGCGAATGGGTCCGTGGTCGAACTTGAATGCGCTACTCGGGGGGTACAATTAGCGCTCCGGAACCACCGGCTTGGTTCGCTAGAGGTTGTGAGGGGTTATAGAGCATCTTGTGAGCTAACGCAGAAAGCTTTAGCATCCTTTAAAGTACCTCCAACAAGAGCCTTATTGAGTTATACAGAACATGTTCTCCTAGGAACAAATTTCTAAGAGTTCGAACGCGTTAGAACATGGATCGTAAACGGAAGTCACGTTCGATGGATTCCTTTTTCCCAGAGGTGACGTTACCGACAGGAGTGATTGTGTTAGAGAAATGTTCCAACACGGTTTTACGGCGGGCTGACAGACATCTTCAGCCTGATTCCGTTTGATTGTGCCGGCAGAATAATTGACCGTAAGGGATATCCTCCGATCTTACTTAGTATTCCGCTACTCCGGTGGCTATAACATTTACATACTCACTGCTTTGCTTTCATGCCGATGCGGCCAAAGTTAGACGAGTGGCAAGTTAGTAGGCTCTTTGTTTGAGGCGCATGTTTGTCAAACGACTTGTAGCGCACTCGGCGCACACACCCGTTTGGCATGTAATTCTATATTCAGCGGTTGGTGGAAGAAAACACACAACAACAAAAAAAAAGGCATCCGACGATACGGACAACCACTTCTTCTGCTTCGACATTGTCATCCGAGACAATTCTTATGAGCATCATCATCATCATCATCATCATCGTAACGATCGTCTATCCTCTTACCTATTCCTCAATATTAGCACACATTAGCCACCGTGGCTGCTACGCTCAAGAGGTCCACCCGTTCGAGGTGGGAGTGTGTTGCCTTTTCTCTCTCTCCCGTTCTTTCCCACGCTCTCTTTGGTCCTGGTTTTGCAGGCTCCACCAACTAGAATGTGTGCCCGTTTGGAAAGCACACTTCAGCATCTGCGTGTGTGCAGAACGCGACTTGCAGCCTGTCAAACCATAAATGCTACCGATGGGCCGGTGGAAGAACGATCGTTTGACAGAAGAAGGAAGACACGAAAAAAAAACCACAACAAAACCCGGAATAGGTTAGCAAACCCAAGGGGTGGGGAGGGGGGAGGGAGGTGGAGGGAACGGCAGCCCGCTCTCGAGTGCGTCGCTCGTGCTAGGCGGAATGGAATGCTAAGCAGGAGTATAATTTAAATTTATTCATATTTTAAGGGGTGTTTATGGTTTCTGTTTGTTCGAGATCTCGCGTACGCGGCCTGGAGATCTCGGCTTAAGGGAGGGGGCAGTAGAGGCGGTGTGGGGGTGTTTTTCGAACGGTATCGACCGACCTCGCGCCGTACGCTTTTGTGTGCCCGTGTGACTTTACCACCGGGCTCGACGCGGATTCGCGGTACGATCGTAAAACGCACCGGCATCGGAAGCCATCCCAGGTCCTGGTGGGTACGCAGGGTGCGAGGAAAGCATTTTTCAACTTGCCGTATTTTCGTCTTATCTGTGGAACCGTGCCGCGACAGCGCGACACAACCGCGGCCACCACAATGGGTGATGCCGGGCTAAAATGGCGGCTGGCCCGAAGCATGGCGAGAGCCGTCGGCTGCTGGCTCCCGATTTGGGCCCCGCCTTTTAAAAGCGACGCCCGTGGATGGAAGGGCGGGCAGGGGGAGAAGCAGGGCAGGCAGACTCTGCCTGCCGAGCAGACTCTCTTGAAAACCGAACGAAACCGCTTTGTGTGCTGTTCGTGCTGTTGCTGCTGCTGCTGCTGCTGCTGTTGATGCGGCTGTACGGCGAGGCGGATGACTAATAACGATCATAATTATAATCGAAATGGATGACCGGAGCTCATTTCTCTTCGCCAAGCGCTTTGGCAAGCTTTCCTGGAGACCTTGGTCGAGAACCGGCGCATACTAATGCGATTCCAGGCTGTACGAGCCTGTTTCCGCTGTTCGTGTGTGCGTACGCATCGTGTAAAGTTGCTGGACTAGGGGAGGGGTTTCTTTACTAAACCTCGAACGCATGTAAAGTTTAGTGTGACTTTTTTATATACGCTTCAGGATGTTTTCATTCACTTATGCGGGAGCTCTTAGAAGAGATGTCTCTTAAGCGATCTTTTGACTTTTGTAAGTATTTTGTATCTTATTGAAGAATTCTCTTGGGTTTGTTCCTTTCCAAGTATAGTTTGAAGTTACCAAACTTTCGAATTGAATTTCTCTTCCCTAAAACCCCTTCCAACGTGTCACCCATCAACCGGAACGGAACTTCAGGAACTTCGGAAAGCAGGAACTAAGTAATCAACGTGAGATTTCCTGTAGATTTGGGGTGTTTCGATCAAGCAAAAAAACACCATCCGCAAGATCACCCCAAAGCCATCCCGTTTGACCCATTTGCCCCCACCGTTATGTGTCGTCGACGAATTGATGGAATTGGAATAGCTACTGTCGCTTCTTCGCCCATCATATCTACCCGGTCCGATGCGTCTTGATGAGATTTCGAAGCTGTGTGCAGCCCATGTGCCCCCGGAGCCACGAGCTTGATTACGGATGGCACCGGTAATTTCGTTGCCGTTTGCCGCAGTCGCGATGTTTATTATTTCGAGATTGATATTTTGCCCTCTAGCGGTCATTATCGTCCGTGCGGTGTGACAAACCGTCATCACTCATCTGCCCGACCACCCACCACCCGCAACACCGTTCGTATCTTCTCCGCATCATCCGCCCGAAGTGGATGACGTTGACGAACTTCCGTGCGTCCCTATACTGAGCGCCTCGGGTGGCCGGGTGGCGGTCGGAGGGGTTCTTGTGGATCCCGTGTGAGTGTTTGTATTTTGTTGGTGCGCTTCGTTAATTGCTAAATTGACAGTTATTTTACCATGGTCCATGCACCCTTGCCACCATGCCACCTTGGGTGTCCTCGTTTTGCGAATTATGATGATAGTTCATTCTGGCGGCTTTCGTTGAGCTTACGGGGATGAAATGATTACCGAAAAACAATGCACAAAAAAAGAGTCTGCCATCTCAAGCTAAAGGAAAGGGCAACAAAAAGATACGAAGACTCGGCCAGTCAACATACTCACGATATCCATGTATCGGAGCAACTGCAGGACCGTGATCATCTTGAGGATCGCACTTCAAGTGCAGAAGTGTCCGGTCGATGGCGTACGCGGGTTTGTTTTTGTTTCACGTCAGCGGATGTTGATGCTAAAGGTGACCTCGGTGTAGAGAATCCCGGTCGGATGAAGTGGATCGATGACGCAATGCTAATACGCGCTGGGCAGTTATTTTGATTCGATGCACAAAAGAATGTTGCTCTTTCGGGTGATTCTACAATATAAACGTTATTTTGCAGGATGTTTTTCTTTCGATCATGCAACGCTATCTTTAGTTAATGAAAGTCACACTCCAAAAGGCGTGATTCGTTGGACAATAAAAGGTTTTGGTGTATTGTGACCATGGGAAAAAGGAATTTCACACTTTGCGCTCGTTATTTCCAATTCCAGAGCAAATTGTCCAACAATTTCTATCGCCCAGTGTAGATACTTTCCTACAGAGGTTATTGTGTAGCCAAGGTAAACCAGAAAGAATATTCGGATCAACTGTCCGTACAGCAGAACGCCGGAAAGTGCATTGTTTGCAGCAAAAAAATAAATTACTATTGCCTCCATTTATGCAATCGCGATCATCTTCAGGTTGAATGGTTTTTCTCACTTCAGAACATTTGGCCAATTTATCTCCGCTCTCGGTACGCCGAATGGATGCATCTCACGAAATAAAACTAAATCCCATCCCTGCGGCCCAAGACACTTCTCGTGCACGAAGCTACCGGGGTAAATTAAAGATTTTTATATGGCGTGAAGAAAATGGGCGCGAAATGAAGCTTGCGATAAGGTTGGGGGCAGCAAAAAGATGAGCAAATATGTAGTTTATAGCCCCCGAAAAAAAAAACGACACAACAGATTCCCTGCAAAAGGAGAATGGGGCCGGAAAATTGCACTGATGATGATGAGCAAAAAAGACGAAGCGTTGACCAAACCGAAGTGAATGGAGAGACAATAACGGTGTGGAAGGAAATGAAAAAAAAAAACAGAATCTCGGCCCATCCATTGAAGTCCTATCCAACTGGTGGGTGCATGATTGTGGGCATATGAATGCAATTTGTCCAAATAAAAAAAAAACAACATTACCAAGGAAAGTGGTGTCCACCATTAAACCTCAAGCACCTGCCTACCCTCCATGTGATAAGCTTCTGCACTTGTTCGAGGTTTTTTGTTGCTTCTGCCAGATAACATCCAAAGTTCCTTTTCTGTGCACATTAATGCACACACAATGAAATAGTCACGGTTGCCAATTACAACCCCAAAAGCACATTTCCCATGAGTGATTGGTAATAAGAAAGAAAATCATTGCAAAAATGCGCCTGGATGCGCATCGCTTCGTGGGTTCGTTGTCGTCACCAGCATTGAAGTCTTTCGTACGAACGAAACGGAAGGAATCATCAGTCCGGTGTTTGTGTGATCCGTTGCTCAATTGAAGCGCTCAAAAGAATGTGGATGAGCCAAAATTGAGTATGAGGGAAGTGTGTGTGTGTGTGTGTGTGTGTGTACAGAATCATGGCGGATGGTTTCAGAGACTCATGCGAGAAAATTGCTTGCACCGGTTGTGGCAGTTCGATTATCGTAACAAAGCATTTTCCTCCAGTCTCAACCGTCACCCGCACGAAAATTGGGCAGCTTTTCCTTGCAGCCGATAAAAGGTACGCCGAAAGTAAGGAGCTTCATTTGGAAGGGTTTAACCGCACAGAATCATACCCAAGATACGCTTCATGCTTCGGGTGACTTGTAGCAAATTGTTTCACTCAGAAAATTGCAATAAAGGGCAGATCTCCAAAAATTTAAATGATCATGAAATGAAAGAGAAAAACTTGTACGGGAAAGAATTTTAGCATAACATTGAACGGGTTTTGGTAATAGTTTTTTTTTTATTGTACACCTTTATCTATTGAAATGGCATGGAAAATCCCAGACTATGGTAAGAACCGTTTCGATTTTGTTCAACGAACAATCGAAAAACAACGTACGGGCGTTTGGAAAGGAAATGGGGATGAATAAAGGAACGCACTCACTTACAAGCCAACAAACCCAGACACACACAGGCACTCACACCCCCTCCAGACAACAGCGGAATGGGGTCGCAGAACCCGAGGTGCGCTTCTTCCCGTAAGCCTAACGTTTCCTTATTGGAAACGAACGAAGATGGGCAGCGGTGGAAAAGTAATTTTGATTGAAAATCTGCTGACTAATCAACTCTATATTAAAAACATATAATTTATACTTATTTTATTTCGTAATTACCAACACCGGCCAGCGGGCTTTCTAAATACGGCAAGAAAAGCTCCCGCACCGGGGAAAAAGGGAGTTCGCATCGTAGGGAGTACACGCCAGTGTACGGTTCGGCGTGAAAAGGAACGGCGACGGTTTTTTAACACCCATTGCTTGCCATCTCTTTTCAGCCAGCTGGCTTTCCGTAGCAGCATATCTAGAGCAAAAAGGCACCACAATGTACGCCTTTAGTCGTTAGACTACAATCAGGAATAGTTTAATTCGGGGGGTTGTGTATTTTTTTGTATCTCTCCCACACCCCCCTCCCCCCCCCCCTTTGGAAGGCCACTTGGGACTTCTTGTCGGTGGACAAGGTCCCACCAACACCCGTTGACTGTCTAGTCTGCAATGATAGGGTTTGTGCGGATGGATGCCGGCAATCAGGCTTCCATTTTGGTAAATGAATTTTTTGGACCGAGCTAACCCGGGGCCAGGGGAAGGGGGTAGCTTTGGCTAGCTCCCCTTCAATGCAGACAACAATGGCGATGGCCGGACGATGCGTGGCAAGAAGTCGATTTACGATCGTTCTTTGAAGGGTCGTCTCACACCGTATCACAAAAGAAGCTATTTAATTTCAATAAACCGTTTTACCAGATTCAGGGCCCCCGGATGGGGGTTGTTTCTTTCTTTCTTTTTTTTCGGGGGAGGAAATCTGAATTGCAGTCCTCGTTGAAAGGGCGGTCCTGCACGTTCTGGAGTGACCGGAGTGTTCGTAACCCTATCCGCACGATCGTGACCGGGCTTCACGTGCATGGGATTGTTTGGGCGCGGGACTTACAATGGTGCAGAGCCTGTCCGAACGGTTCCTTACGGGTTTCTCGCCTGGTAGCAGCCCGACCGGGTAACGGTGTCATTAGACACTGGCGAGGAGGAATTTCACCGTCCATCGTGTTCCATTAGCGCCAGCCACGAGGACCATCATTACGCGTCGCCAGGGTTGTTTTTTGCGCGACCCAGGGATTCCAACACACACATACACACGCGCGCGAGAATGGTGGCGAACGGCCACACCAACACACGGACACACTTTCGTTCACTTGTGGAAAGTATCATTTTAACACTTTCTCGAACATGTTTCCTCCCGCAAATGCCGGCCTTATTCCCTTATTGCTCAATGATCAATCGTCATTCATTTGGCGAATGCCTCTCCATTCGAATGATACACATTAGAGATATTTTTATTTCCTCCCCCCGTTTCAAAGCCCATCCTCATTCCTTTCCACCCAGGAAAGGTGGAAGGCCACCGGCAACAATTACATTCCTTTTTGCTTTATCTCCTCCTCCGTTTGCTCCCGCGCTAGCTTTGCCTAGCCGACGCGTTTGGTTTGGGCACCCCGGATGAGGTCACAGCGAGAGAGCAATGGAACGATCGCTAAACGGGCCGTTTGATGGACGGGCAAATTGCACAAAGGCAAAAGAGGAATATTTAGCCCTAGCCTTAGACCTCAGGCCCCACACCCCAGGCCGGGGTTCCTTCCTCGGCCGTACGAAAATGGTTGAAATTAATTTTAATGAACAAAACGGCTGCTGCTTTCGAAATTTGAATCTCCATCAGCTTCCCCCTCTAAAGCCCCAGCGGTCAGCTTCGGTTGGGGTGAAATTGAAATCGAAAATCGAGAATTAAAACATTTAACATTTTCGTTTAAAAGCGAACGGGAGGCACCGTGCGCACAGGGCGTCTGGATATATCGTTCATTAGGGCTCCATTCACTTTCCTTTCGGCGGAATCCCCACACGGAAAGGGTGGGTGGAACACCACTTCCTCCCCACTTTTCCTGCGTACTGCGGACGGTGGTTGGAGGTTTGCGAGAGCTTATGCTGGCCCCGTGTGTGGCAGCTTCGATTGCAGGAGTGTGATTGCAGCGTCAGTCGATCGAATATCGGAAAAATCGCGATCGTGTCGGCGTTGCCTTGTGATCGTGCCACATGAATGAGCGCTTATTTGTTTCCCTTTTTACCCCCCCCCCCCCCCGCCCTTCCAACACGATCGTAAGTAGGTTTCAAGTGTTCAAACACTTTTGCGCGCGCGCTCGCGCCGATGTAGAGCAATATTTGTTTGCAATCGCCGTGTACACATTGGGTGGGGATAGGAGGTTTGCCAAAAAAAAAAGCATAATAAAACAGCAAAATAAATTCAGGCCAAAGCAAGGAAAAGCTGTAAGAGTCGCGAGATTGAATACGGTTTGCAAGTGTAGGCTATCCGGTATTTTAATGTGAGTTATTTGTTTGTTTTAGTTTGATTTTATTATTTTTTTGCTTAGAAACAAATACATATTTAATTACATGAAGAAAATCGTTTTCCTTCGTTAAAAAAACTTTTTCTTCGATATGGGAAAACTTTCAACACAAATCGAATAGAGCTCAAAAACTTATTAGTAACCTTCTAAGATTAGCTGAATTTAGTTCTTTGTGGGAACGATTGGCCCTAGTTTGCTGGAATTTATTTATTGCGGGTGCAATTATCGCTCCCTTTAAAATATAAATGATCGTAAAAATAGATTACCAATTTCTTGAGTGTACATTTTGGATAAGAGTTTTTGAAATCGTGGTTGGTATCTGATGTGCTAGAGAAATTCCTAAACGTTCTTTAGAACTTGATTAGTTGATCCAAAAGATATTTTGTACACTTTGGCCAGACTCCAAAAATGTTTTTTTCACAGCTATTGAATTGTTACAGAAAGGCATAGCATTCAGAATTTAAGATTAACTCGAAAGTCGGGCAAATCATTCCAATCCCCTTGTAGGGGGATTTTGCTTATATTAAACGATTTTGTCCAAAGCAAAAGATCTTAAATTTGGATTCTAGAGCGTATTAGGACCCTGGTAAACCCGCTCAGCACAAACAAACGGCCACTCTACAATATGGTCTTAAAAATTAAATATTTTAAACGAAATAAACTCATAAAAATTAATTGCACAAATAGAAACTCAAGTATAAAGTGTATACTGGCCCAGATCGCTTCAAGCGTTCATTAGCCGTTAACGGTTGAATGGGGACTCTGTTTTACGTTTTTTAGCGAAATATTTCGATCATCTGAGGACTTTTCTTTAAATAATCACATCATATTTCCTTCTCAATTTCGTTCTAAAATTACAATATGGAGCAATTACTTTAATGTAAATTAATATTAATTTTCTCTTTATAGATTTTAACTTCTGTTCCTTGATCATTGCATCATAATATGTCATTACATGGGTATTCATTGTTGTTCATCACCCCCTCAATTGATGCTATGTGTAGCCCCATTTAACTTTAAAAAGTTGAATTGTTATACTCGGAAGCAATTCGAATTGAGACAACATTTTAATTATAATTCAGTGACATCTCTAATCAGAATCTTCAGTTGATCGTGTTATTAAAGAATTTTAAAAAGTTATTTAAAAATAAGATTTATTACCACCTGAGCTTGAAATGATATTACAGGCTATAGCACTTTTTAAGCTACGTGTAATTTCATATTAGTATCCTTTGAAACAAAATTCCTCGAAAATGAACACAGATGAACATCGTTGAGCAACCGATACGATCGAGTATGCAACGAACGAAATCCACTGAGTATGCACATTAACGAAATCAGTATATTTTAAAAATTTATTATGTTGAATGAATACTCCAAAAGCTTTTTCTAAAAGCTCGATAACGGAGGGTGTAGAAATGGAAATATATTTTCCTTCAAAACAAACAAGTACAACTTCTTGAGCAATTTTTGTGCACACATAACAAATAACAGGTAATTAAATCAAAGCAAACGAAAGGGTCCATGCACAATGGTCCATTCGTATGGTCATGATCGTCACCCATCGCAACCACCGGAAGAAACCTGGATGGATTCATCGACAGCCAGCAGAGAATGGTCGGTGCGATTAGGTGTAGCCGTCGATGGTGGAGCATAGACAAAAAGTAAAGAAATACTCCATTCCATAGGAAGGAGGGCAGTAGTCGGGAAAACATCATTAGCTGCTGCGGGAAGAATTCAAACTCACTTCTCCCTTTTTCTCCCTGTTTCCTCATAACCCTCTCTATGGGTCTATGGGGTTTCTCTATAAAAGACTTTGATGGACGCTCGAATCTCTTCATCTCGGAGCATTTTCGAGCATTATCTACTGTCCTGCTCTGCCGTACCACACCAACTGTGCCATTTCTTTTCTTATCCCGTTTTTTTCTGTTGTGTATGCTTTTTTCTCACTCACTGTGGTTGATGAAGGTGGCTGTGTTGGGGCTTTTACCGCGTGCTGACTTTACGCTTTTGTTGAGTTTGAGTGCACATAAGGAGACAGAAAAGAGAAACACAGCGGTGGAGCGTATACGCTTTCTGGGCGAAAAGAAATTTTAACCTTTCGTCTCGTTTCTTCCACATGCCTAGTTTGCTTTGGTAAATGCAACCTCCAGTTGAAAGGCTGGCTGGGTTTTTTTTGGGGAAGGTGAAAGAAAACCTCGAGCGAAATAAAAAAACCGACTTCTCCCGGCTGATATGATGTTACGAAGACGATTCAATGCGCTTGTATTACCATCATGAACTATTCGTAGCGTAATCTTCATGCGGAATTCTTGTAACAATTGCACTCCTGCTATTAGTAATTTTAAAGATGTACTATTTTGTTTCTTTTTTAATAATCATTGCCTCAAACACTTCTTTTCCTAATGCAATCTTCTCCACATTTTTTATACAACAAAAACTTCATTCCTGCCTTTTGCCGTGACTGGAACAGGAGGGCGTTACAGTCCCGATTTTGCTCGGTTGGAAATATGTTTTCTTTTGGAAACGAAACATAACGCATCTACAAACGCGAGTAGGATACAACCACCACACAAACGAAAAAAAGCAAAAACATATGACTGCGAATGTTTTTGGAAGCGAAAGACGCATATTTGGCCTGAAGCGGTGGCGAGCGGGACAAAGATAATGAGAAAGCTAATAAGTGTAAAAGAGCACAAAAGTGAGCTTGAGATGAGGAACGTGGCGATTAATTTTTGGGGAGCTTTAGCCTCTTTCTAAAACAAAACCCGAGTGACGGTCGAGACAACAGGAAGCAAGGATGATGATGATGATGATGATGAAGCAGCCACCAGCCACAACAACCTTAGGGCTTCCCGATTCGACATACGGCTGGAGATGAAACTGTGCGCTGGCAGTAACCCCGACACGGGCGAGGTTCGTCGAAAGAACCGGGTAGGCGGTAGCGAAAGAAAGAGAAACAATTAAAATTTTATTAAGAGATTTTATTAACGGAGAACCAGAATCCCTTCCTAGCCTACCCCGGTTCTCGGCAAACTCGAAAAGAAACGAAAAAAAGAAGCAATACATCTTGGAAGCACCGAAAAGCTTTGGGGAGATGTGGAATGAGTATCAATAAAACAAAATAACGCACCATGCGAGCTAAAGAATGTGCCTTTCTTTGTTGAGTGTGTATGCGTTTTTTTCTCTGGTTTTGTTTTGTTGTTAGTGAACTCGCTCGCAGTGTGCGTATGGTATGGGTGTCGATCGGTTTTTAGACGATCGGACGAAAAAGATTGATGAAGCACAGGGCGCACGCAGTACCCGTACGCGGTGACGTCGGGCGTAGGGTTGCGAGCGAGTGCATTAGGCTGTTTCTGTGTGTTTCACTGTATAGCTTTCGGTCGATCTCAATTCAAAGCAACGCGATCGTGTGCGTTGCAGCAGCACACGCGCCAACCGACACTTTTTTCCCATCGCCTGCTAACTCTAATGCGAACGGGATGATCATGAAGATCGTATGGTTTTTTTGTGTCTTCACTGGACAGCTCATTACGCAGGATTCATGAACCGAAAATGAGGTTGCTTTGTTTTCAAACATTTGAGAAGAATGATTAAGAATATACGATCGTACCCTTGTTCTGGTTGTTGTGCAAGGCTCCAACACATCAGACACCAGCTAGACACTAGCACAATGTTTGTGCCCAGTAAGACAAAGGGTGCTTCGTCCACTACCATTACGAAGCCCCATAAGCGAATGAGTACCCTAATGACTTTAGGAAGCAAAAGGTATGGACGGTCCAAACCGAGGTTTGGCATTTTGTCTGGCAGCACTGAACACGCTCCCACGAATAAATCTCTCCGTTCCGTCGCAGATGGAATGTTCGCTGGTAGGCAATTGTGCAGGTGAAAGGTGGTAAGTGCCCAGATGCAGGAACGGTGTGTGTGTGTCCGGTAAGCTGTCGCTTCTTTTGGCGTGACGACTTCAACGCTCTTATGTCAGCACATGCGGCTGGTGATAGGTTAATGTACGCCGTTTTCAGCAAAGCAAATGTGTTGCAAACTGTGCAACATTTTTTCCGGTGTTTCTTTATTATACCTACTACCTGGCAGGTGCAGTAGTAACATTGGTAGCCTTCGGTAGTAACCACCAATCCTGAAAGTGGGTTCGCGCCTTCGGGGGATGGATCCTTCAATTACGGTAGGCAAAATGTGTGGCTGTGCCGCAAGGGTTTCGGGGTAATTTCGTGACATTATTATCGCCTGCCCGCAGGGGTAATAGTTTTCGTGGTGTCAAAGGAGCGTTTTATTTATGTTTTTTTTGCAAGCTTCCGTTTAGCACCTGCCGGGACAACCGAATCGTAAATAATATAAAAATGTCCAATTAAACCCAAACTAAACAAAATGTACTGCGATAAAGAAAATGTGTTTCTATTCACAACACCGAATGATGTAAGATGCTTGTTGAGTTAAGGCTACACGTGTGGGGTTTTTTTTTTACAATTAACAATAAAATGGACAAAGTTGTCAAAACGTTTTTTCGAAACTTATGTAAAATATCACTCTGTTGGTATTTCTATTTATTATGTCATGTCTTTGCAGATTGTATTAGAGTTATTTTTAGTGTTTGGCACTTTTCCTTACATTTGGATATTCAGATATTGTCGAAATATGGTTCAATTGGATTGAGGTAACAAGGAGTTGATTGAAAACGACAATATATAGTTAGATTGATACAAAATTTCGAGAAAAGTGAAATGTTCTTCAAGGAATACCCAAAAACTAGTTTTCTGATAAAATGAACCAACCAAGAAATGTTTAAATCCAAAAGGCACTACAATTATACTTATTTTTCAATGCTCAATCTCAATGTTTTTTTTTTTTATAATAATAAGGTCTTAAGATTTCGCTGATGATTTTGTAGCAAGTTATACTAGAATAGAAAGAAGTTCCTGTCTGAGGTTCGAATCGGTTTAATGTCCTCAATTTCGTTAATCGTTTTTATAAAATAATTTACAATGTAATATAAACAAAAAAAAAAGAAACATCTTTAAGATAACAACGATCATATTGCTCTCTTATTATTCTTCTTGGCATGTTTGGTCAGCATGCCGTATAAAGGATCACAAGGGACATTATAAAAATGGCGCTTTTTACCTTTGATTACATTCTTAACTAAGAAGTCCAACCCTGTACAATCGATTCAGATTTGCTTCTCTCCTCAACTTAGGTTAAATGTCCTAAATATCTTTATATGGTCGAAACGTCTTAGTAATGTCAGCGATCGTTACTCTCAAACAAACATCCTGAAATGTGAGAAAGAAGTGTAGCAATTAATGAATTTCTACTTCTTCCCAAAAGCATTTTGTGTGTCATTTAAAATATCACCCGGACACTATTGCGACATGAATATTCGAACAGGCTTCCCGTAATTAAGGTGAAAAATTACCCCCAAACGGTTGGTGGAACTTTCGTTCGGCTATATTCGAGGTGCGATATAGTGTCTTTTTTTGCAGTCTTGAATCAAAACAGTCTCAAAGCTGGAGCAGATGAAAAGAAGAAGAAAAAAAAAACATCAAAATAGCTTCTTCCGGGAGGCCACACCGACGCCGATGAGAAAAAAAGATGTCCGTTGACAGATAGCAGCCGATGGTTGCTCTATCATACAGCTACGCGACACACGATCGCCATTTCGCTCGGCCATGTAGGACACTTTGGAATTGGAAGGATAAATAAATCTCCAGATAAACATCTTCCACCCCAAATTCTAACTATCCCGTCCAGGTTTCGGGTGTGATACAGTTTTCTACGTCCAAACTTGAACGTGAGTGGTTCATGGGGATAAATAACGGAAAAATGAACTTTTAACGGGTTCATATCAAATGAATGCGCCGAATTGGTGGAAGATTGCGTTTGCGCTCCCCCTTAAACCAACCGTACCATCATAGATCTTCCACAAGGGGGCCGTAAAACAAAAACCACAATAGATCAACCTGCGTGCGTGTACGTCCGCAGACAAATGGATGAGCCCAAACTCGGATCAATGTCGAAACGTTTAGCTTGCGGTCTCGCGTATGGTAGCGTTGGTCGGTTGCGTGCGAGTGACGGAAATCTCTATTCGAAAACTAACCATCGGACCCATTGCACGGCAGAAAGTTCGGTGACGTGACATTCCCACGGCGACATTCCTGGACCGGATTTCCCACCGAAAAAAAAAACCCACAAACCGCCGTAAGTTGGTCGTCCCGCGGCCATCGCGTAATTGGATCTTCAAAAAGTCGACAAGAAATAAATCACTTCCTGCAAGTTCCAACGTCCACCAGCAGCAGCAGCAGCAAACCGTACGCAAACGATCTTCATCATCCGTCGCCGTGTTGGTCGTTTGTCGTCGCTGTTGGCGCGTTACGCTTTCTCTCCCAGCGTTCAACCACCGTCGCCATCTAATCCGGTTCTGTGGCAACCACACGCACTGGTACACCTTTGCGCTAGGGGTGCCCACGCTCGGCAAGCAAACGATTCCCTTCCAATCGGTAGCCGGAAATGAAACCGATCGTACCGGAATTCGGAAGATGCGAACACTCGGTGGAAGCATATGGAATTGGCCACAACACCGTGCTGCATGTTTCGCTCTCGCTCTCTCTCTCTCTCTCCTCCCGAACGATCTTTCATTAATTGACACTGTTGCGATGGGGTCGCACCGAGTCCCGTGATAATCTGTACCAGCGCTGAAATGTCACCGGTGGCACTCGATTGATGACGGCTAGAGCGCACCATCGAACCAACGGCCAACACAAACAAACGTCAAACAAGCGCGAAGCAAACGACCGAAGGGATCTGTCATGTTGCATTCCGCTTATCTCATCTTCCTGGCGGCGCACAACCCCGCCGTACCCGCTCATCCATTCACCCGTGATTCAAGAAATGAAGTGAAAATGGAAATTGAGAGCCGAAAGAAACGAAATCGGTAATATCCCTTGCGGATCGTCGCATAGTGTAGTGGTACACTAGTAGCGGCAGAAGTGGTAGTAGTAGTAGTAACGATTGGACGAACGGATCGTCGCGATCGACGTTGCGTTGGACGAACCACGCTTGTTTTTTTCTTTCTTAGCAGGGCACTGCTGCACAGGCCACAGGCCATATGGCAGTGAGGCGCAGCGGCAGCGATAAATAAACATATATAATCCCAGACAGTAAATAACAAATGTGACTGTAATATTTTATACCTTTGGCATGGGGTTTGCGCTGGGACTGGTGGGTCCGCCCGCAGCAGCCCGGGCAACAGCATCGGGAGTAGATCGCGGTCGTCTTCCTCCGCATGCATCTTCCACGCATGCGATGCGGCAAAGAGACCGGAGTGTTCGTACCCTTGTCTCGGCCCGGCGGCTCACTCGCCGCCGTTCAGTTCGCTCGGTGCTGCTGGCGGGGTTGTTTTGTGCAGAACATTGCCTCGTGTTTCTTTAGATTTGCGTTCGCGGTTTGGCGAAAGGAGAATCGTGTTACGAACAGCCAGACAACATCTATCGGCTTGATGGGGCCCCGGCTCGATCGAGACGGACGACCGAAGAAACCGATTCCCCGATTTTTCGTTTAATTTCGTTAGCGAAGGAAGGCATACCACGCGCGTTCTTCATTCGTTTTGCTTTAAAAAAACACAAAAATGGAACAACAAAATCCAAGACAAAGCGTGCACGAAACCGCTAAATTCTAACATTTTCTCTCCCCAAAGCTCCCCCCCACCCTCTCTAAATCGAAAGCGATCCATGTTTTTCTTGCAATCATACGCTTTGGATGGAAAGCAGAAACAACTTTGGAAAGTGTTCTAACAAGAAAATGCCCTCCACTGTCTTCTGGTGCGAGCGAAGTGAGCGATATCTGGGTTTTAATGTATTGGCCATTTGTCTGCAGATCAGACAAATTCCTACCGGCTCAAGACGCTGGTGCTGGAATGCTTTGGTGGGTGTTTCTATTGCCAACACAGTGCCGAACTGCAAGCGAACTGGCAGTGTGCCCTTTCACGATATTTTTCTCGTACTGCTTATCGTCCTGCTTATAATATTTGATTGTTCTGGCTGCAGAGACCCTCAAAACATGGAACAATAAAAACCAAGAATTACTGGGCTGAGGGCAGAGGAAACGGAATGTGTCCAGAGCGAGGTATCTATTTGGTGGTATTTAATCAATGCGACTGCAGATGGTGTTGAGTTGAAGTGGTAAAGTTGGAAACATGTTTGGATATTCTTTCCAACTGAATCTCACAATGCTGCTGAGTCGGAAGATTTGATTACATCACAAAAAGCACTTAATAAAGGAGGTAAAATATTTGAGTTCAATTTAGAAAGAATTCAAATACATTGTCAACTAACTCAATTTCAACGACGCTGCTAGCTAAGGTGGATTAGGTAAAAATTTCTGGACCTAGGTAAAAACTCTAGAATCATCAGTTAAATTTTGCGTACTGAAACATCCGTAGAACTTTGTAGAACTATTAAACGCCTTATAAAGGAGATACGATATTAGAATTCTACTGAATAAATGCTCTTAGCTGAATTCAACTAGCTCAACTTCACTGATGGAGGTGGTGATTGCTTCTCTTGAAAGATCCCTGGAAAGCAAATTGGACAAAATGTTTCTTGACTGCCTCATCTGTAAAACTCGCATATTGAAATGCTTTTCCATAATTCTAGGATCATCTGTGAAATGCTGCGTACTGATACATGCGTAGAACTTTGCCAAGAATTGTTCAAACTACCAAGCGCTTAATGAAGGAGATACGAAGCCAGAGCCAGTTTTTTTTCTATTAGTAAAAAGTTCCCCGCTGAATTCAATTAGTTCAACTTTACTAATTGTGGTGGATTTTTTCTCAATTTCTAGATCCTTGGAAAAAATAGACAAAATGTTTCTTGACTTGCATATTGAGATGCTTGGTCCAGAATAGATTTCACAACCAAAAGCTTGATAAGGGTCTGAGTATTCGAAGTTTAACTTGGAAAGAACTCAGCGATAATTCCAATCAGTTCAACTTCAACGATGCTGAGAGGAGTTGAAGTTAAAAACTTCCCAATTTCTAGAAATCTTTAAAAGTTGTTGACAAACAGCTTTTTGACACAATTTTCAACTAGAAAATACTTCAAATATAACTTTAATCAATTGAACCTCAAAGGTGCTGCTAGTTGAGGTTCTGGATCTTGGTAGAATTTCTAGACGAAAGATTTCTTGACTGATACATCCGAAATAATAGCATATCGTGCTTCTCTGTGAAGAATCGATTCCAACACCAAAAATTCAATAAAAGATATTCGAGTTCAACTTGTAAAGAATTCAAAAATAACTTTTATCATTACAACTTCAAATGTGCTGCTAGTTCATTTAAAACTCTTCCCAAATTCTGGATCTTTGCAAATATTAGAAGCAAAAGATTGTGAACTGTCACATCCGGGAAGTTTTGTCTAGAATTGATTGCATCATTTTAACTTGAAAAGAATCTAGGAATAACTTCAGCTTAACATCTTAAACTCGCAACTCCTGTAACGACCCTTATCCCGCTAATAAAAACCTTTTCTGTGCCTTTCTATTTTTCTGAATCTTTGTTCTTCGTTTGGTGTAATGTCCTGAGCAGCATCAATTTGCAATTGTCACCATCAACCGTCCCCTTATCCCTTGGGCAATCAAGGTCTACGATTAAACAAACATCCACCCGATGCCAAACGGTCGCCCCAAAAAACCGTTGATGGTGATTGGTTCCATCATGCTTTCGGTATGCCGAGCGTGACGAATGGTCCCCGGTGCGCGTGTGGCTGTGCCTCCCGCACAGCTCGCCAAAAAGACATAAACAGCACATTTTACGATGGACGAAAAAACAGGAATACATCTTAGCGAAACGATGGGAACGGTTAGCTAAAAGCCCATATAAAGCAACCCTTTTGCTTCCCTAATGATTTTGATCTGCTCGTCGTACGGGCCCGGCGAATAGAGACGCTGGGTGCTTATTCTAATCGTGCCACCGGGCGGAAAGCAGGGTCCATCCCGCGATCCAGCAGCCGACGCCTTCCGAGGTGACCTTTGCCGAATGATGATCGCCTGTCAGGAGCGATATGAGAGATGTTTCCATCGATCGATAGTGAGTGCGTTGCGGTTGCTCAGTACACTAGGCCTTGCCATGCCAGCCGCCTTTCAACGGACGTATAAAACAAGCAACACATGCAACGTTGGTCCTCGCGCACAATGGGTCGTAAAATCGAAAATGATGATTTTTTTTTCGTTCCCAATTCTCGGGAAGAGCAGCACCGAGTAAAGCTGGCAATTGTTGGCTGCTCACGTCCACCACATTCGGTCCGGGAGCATGAGGAAGGCTGGCTGTCGGACCGTCGTTAATAAATCGTAAAAAAAACCTCGTTGAGCCTGCACATCATATTACAAATTCTTCCCCAATCGTACACCGGTTCACCTTTTGCGTGGTTCGTTGGTGCACCGGGTCTAGGCGAGATCGCATGGAATGTACTACACCTTCCCTGAGCTGTGAGGATGGTTTAATCGACAGGAACAACAAGCGTACACAAAATAATAACAACAAAAAGTTTCGTTCGCTTCACCCTTTTAACGGTTGGTCTAGAAAACTACGCACTCTCCATTCCCTCAGGTGATCAGGTTTGATCGGATCGGATGGTGGGACGATCGTCATCAGATCGGTTAGAGAATAGTTTTACGCAGAAACAATAAAAAGTATACGGCAACAAAATGTCTTATAATGTGTGTTGAGACGATCCGCCACATGCTACAATGTCCCCGGGATTCTTCAGAATTCCTCTCCACCCTGAGCGCCTCTTTGGAACATTGGAAAACAATTGGAAAATGGTAAAAGAAAAGGAATGACCTAAACGTACTCCACGCATCTGAATAGGAACCCTTAAAAGATCACGATGCATCGAAACCGGAAAGGATGCACATAATTGTTGTTACAACACGAACAGGTAGGTGTGTGCATGAAGGTTTCTATACGATAAAATCAAACTGTCAAACTACAACAGTCGTTAAAAGCTTTTCGAACAATTTGGAATCTTTTTCCCAAATGTCCGTGTGTTGGAAAATAATTATTCTCAGCTCAGCGATAAAATGTCAAAAAAGACAAGGGTACGTTACAAAACTGCTAAACTTCAAGACGGGCTAGTGCGTGGTGCAATTCGTGTATTAAATGATACAAACACCTGGAATGGAACTAATTTGCCACTAATTGTAGTACTTCTGCAATCAAAAATGTTCGTTTTTTTTCTATTCCTCTCTCTCGTAACGTTTAAGTGATGATCTGCAATCATAATCTTCACTCCCTGCGCTGGAATTATTTCCCGTGGCGAGGCGTTTCGATCATTACACCCGGCACATTCAGTGAGGTCGATCGAAAGCAACTGAAGCATTTTGTACAATAAAAACCAAATTACCCAAATCCTACCCCCACAAATGCCAGTTTCATCGTTCCGTTCTCCAATCACCCCTCCGTAATCGTTCGGGCGATGAAAATGATTGTCTTACCGTGTCCTTGCCTCCGTTTTTTTTCCTGTTCTCGGAAATCGATTATTTTGTTTCGGAGGAAATACAACATCTCGTTGCTTGCACGGCAGATCCGAAAAAGGATCTTCATTATCTTTACCATCGGCAAGAATGGTTCCCGGGCAAAACCGGAAGGTGAACAAAGCACAACCGCACACTGCGGGCGCTTGGTTTGATAGAAGAACTGAGCACATTTGTAGTACGAACCCTCGGGCAATGGGCCGCCGCCGGTTGATGCGTCGTCCACCGGAGCGAAGTTAGAATTTGGACCATGTAATTATAGTACAATCAAAAATGCTTGTAACATTTGGTCCGTGACGTGAATTGGCGGTTGATGTCTTGCAGCCGCTGAGGTTCGAGTATTTATACAGTGACCGTCCTTTTGCATTGGGGTGAAGGCGTTTGATCGCAACAAGTTGAGGTTCTTTTAGGTTAAAAATAAAACCAACTTTTCAAGAAATAATTTTTGATTTATATTTGAACATTTGTACACTGATCTCAAAGCCTTCGATCGGGTCAATGTCAATATACTGCTGAGGAAACTGAAGAGATTAGGTGTATCTCCTGCTCTGTTCCAATGGTTTGAATCATGCCTTAATAACTTCTGACGTACCACACGGGAGAAACTTAGACCCGTTGTTGTAACTCCTTAAAAGATGTAACTTCTGTGATCCATGAGGCTTCCTGCCTCCTGTTTCTAACGATCTGCGATCATTCGCGCCTATTAAAACTGTTACTTACCCTAATACCTTGCAAAAATAATGCGATAACTTTTGCGATTTGTGGAGTACATTCTTCTTACATTCCTTCAACTACACTCTTTTAGTCCGCGATGTCGGAGTTATTTTAGACAGTAAATTGACGGTTAACGTTCACTTCAAACAACTAACAGATAAAGCAATGAGAATTTTAGAATTTATTTGTAAGCAGTCGCAGGAGTTTAGTGATCTTCTGTATGTCAAAGCTTTATATGTGAGCCTAAGCCGTTCCGATAATATTATTGTTCAACAGAGTCATCTTGTGTCCATCTGCAGATTCTTCGAGGAGTGACATAGTATTGCGTGTTTATTTTCGTAGTATTTCTAATCAACTTGACTATCCTACACATTGTCTCTTGTTAGGTTTACCATCTCTTAACTATAGACATTAAATAGCACAATGTATGTTCATAGGAAAGGTTTTAACAGGAGAAATTAACGGCTAGACTAAATCTAGAGCTAGAGATTTGTTGGCTAGACTAAATCTTTATGCTCCTGAACGTATTATTAGAAACATCCAATTACTAGAACCTCCACTACGGAGGCGATTACATGGTCATAACGAACCTCTTATAGTACGAAATAATATGTATGATACGAAACTTTAACTATTTCTGTAAAAAAACATTGACTTGAGCTTTGTGGTTTTCAAAGATAATTGCTCCTTCTTTGCGCTAGGTAGGTAGGATAGTTATAAGTACTGTGTCCAGGCAATCATATCGGCCATACACTAAGCTGAAATACAAGCAATGTGGTTTTCATATTTCTCAGGTCTATTAGTTTCCTCCAAAGCATTACCGATCGGTGTCACATTCCTTCACATGCCACCTTTCAAGTCACCCTATACACCAGATGATGTAATGCATGCTGGCACATGCACCCATGAGAGTGAGCATAATGGTTCAAGCTGCAGCGTAAAGGCTTCACTCCAAGCGCTATGATTCATTCACCAATTGACCGACGGCAAACGTTCCGAATGATCGTTCCAAAAACGATCGCGCAATTAGAACAGGCATCGCACCATTCGCCCGGTGCGCATAATATCATTTAGCGCTCAATTTTATCTGCAAATGGCTCCATCTCCTACCCGGGCGAAAGCACCCCCTTTTTTGGGGGGGGCACCCCGTTCATTAAACCATGTTGGGCCATCGCACAAACCAGCCCGACTAAATGGACACAAAACACTTGACTAATTAGTGAACGATCGAATGATTTCTTGTGCCCTGGGTCCGTCATCCCAATTCGCAAACCCCCAACGCCATCAATCGAGCAGTTGGAGAGGGTAAACGCCAACACACATACACTACACGTTGGGTGACGTTTTGTCAGGGCAATGGGCAAAACATGTTGCAGCGGTGAGCTCTGGGCGACAGCGAACATCAGGCGAAGGGCGATCGATTGGGAAGGAAAAGTGCATCGGATAGTTGCAGCGAGCCGAAAGGACCATAAAATTTACGATTACTCAAGAGAAATCCAGTCGAGCGCGGTCCGTTTCTACAACTCCCCTCGTTTGGGGGTTTGCTCCTAAACAAATAGTGCCAAGCAAGTAAAAGGCATGGCGATGGCGTTGTCAGCATCAGCTGCGCACAGGTGAACTCGAAAAGCGCCAGCAATTCCGAGCGGAAATGTACGCCATGAGCTGCGCGATCTTGCAACGTCGATTAGGACGTACCCGTGGTCGTGGTAATATGGGTTGGGGGGTTTTATACAACAACAAAAAAGCAACAAAAAAAACAGGTTCGTCAGCGCATCAGCACCTTCCATGTTCAATCCGCTGACGAGCGTTTGTACGGCGTGGAGTGAGTGTTTTGTCCCAGGGCGATTTTGGATGCGGCGGAAGCCGCGGATTAATGTTACATTGTTGCAATAGCAAATGGTTATGGTTGGTCCTTTCGCGCTACGAACGCTACAAGTCGGTACAATAATTTCAAACCATGAATTTTGCAGGTTCGTCGCTTGTTTTTTTCGATGAGTCTTTCGTTGCAGCAACGTTGCAACGGAGCCGAACAATTCGCACTGATTCGCAGCATGTCTTCACGGGGTGCGTAAATCCCCGGTGAGTGTGCATTGAAGGGAAAATTATATAATTATTTACCTTTTGCTTACAAATTCCCACTATTCCTTTGTGTATGCGTGTTTTTTTCTTTCTATGCAACGATTTTATTTCACCAACCAAAACACTGCTTAATATTTGCAGGAAGCTTCTATTACACAATTTCGTTTGCGATGCCTTTTCTTCTATTCACTGGAACTGCATTTGCACTATGTTGTGGATGTACACTTTTTTTTTTCTGCTTCTTAGCTAGAATTGCTTTCTTTTTTATCACTCACACACTACCATTTGGTTGCCGTTGATTACACTTTTTTTCTGGGAGGACCGCTTACACTTCACCAGCACTCAACAAATGGCAACATTTTAAGCAAAAAAATTACACACAAAAAAAGCACATACACACTCACAAAATCACGCACTGGGCCATCCCCTCTGACATGCGATCATTTTGAAGCCTTTCGTTTCAAATCGTACCTCGACTTTCGCCGCCTGTCGGAACGATCGTGATCTTCGATTTGTGCCCTCGGTAGGCAATCTGCTGGGGGCAATATCTCGAGGGCACTTGTACACAAACACTAGCACACACGCACGTACTTCCGGATGCTGCAGCTTTCGTGATTTGCTGCTCGTTGTGTTGGGGGGTGGTTTTGCTCCTATTCTACTAAACGCCGTATTTCTACAACGGGCAAACGAACAACGAAAAACCGCACAAGCACTTACTACTTCACACATCAATTTGCATTGCTTTGTCGTTGCGCGATCGACACGATCGGTTAGCCACTATATCCACCCATCCTTGGGGAACGGGCAACACATCAGCTACAACCTGAAAACAGCAAGTGGAACTTTCAGCAGCCGCACTTTTTACCATTTTTTTTTTTTGTTGGTATTATTTTTCTCTCCTGCCCGTTGCTGACTAGCCGCGGCTACCCATTTGGCACACAAACCACGCACAAACACCACTCTCACGCGCACGATCGCTTTCTCGCTCTCTCACACTCCTTTTGGGGGGGTTTTCTATCTTGTTTTTTCCTCACTGATGCTGGTGCTACTGCTACTGCACGCACGTATCACCAACCCTGGCTTGGAGCGTGGTCTGGCCAATTTATTATTCTTCCATTTCCCCCATCCCAAACCATTCCCGTTCTTCCTTTCGGTGACAATCGACTGCAAATAACTTGCGCCAAAAGCGCGACGCACACACACACACACACAAACACACACGCGCGGTACACGTGAGGAACGGAAAAAGGAACGAACCCGAGCTGCGCGACGGAAAGGCACAGCAAAGAACGCAACGCAACAGAACACGGTGTGGACAAATGGAAGAATGGAGTGAAAGAAAAAGAAGGGAAACAACAGCAGCAGGAAAAAAAAACCGGTGCCCGAAGGAAGCGGACGACTTGGTAAGAATACGAAAAACAAAATTTAATCTCACTCTTCACTTTAATCAAACGTACGCAAAATCAGAATGTATCCGAAAAATTTTGTGATTAAAATTCCTATTTGCAGCTACAAAAATTTCCTTTTAAAAAATTCTTTCCCGTGTATCTACACGGGGCAGCCTGGCGGACTGGTGCAGTTGCAGTACGCCTGAAACCTGTGGCATTTCTGGCTGCTGCACGGAGCTTTGCGCTGTAGTGCTTCGGCTCTTGCGCTGAGTTTTTGTTGTTTGGTTATTTTCTTTAATTTTCAGCCCCCAAACCGTTGCTGCCGACAGCGAACCGGGGCCCCGTTTGGTGTTGTTGGTGTGTTTTGCCGTCGCTGTTGGTGTTTCCGTTTGCAGGCAGAATAGCTCTGAACAACTAATGGTCGAATGGTGAATATTTTTGTATTTTATTTTGTCACTTTTGTGCTGTGTACACACTTTTATACTGTCACAACGCGCAAACACTAAATGACACACAATTGCATATAAAAATTTCCACAAAAAAAACTTTCCACTGACTCGAAACGAGGTTATCCTTGCTATTATCATCACCCAACGGTTGCATGAGATGGTATCACGGTTCGGGTTTCCCCGCCCGACACTGAACAAGCTCAATCTATTTACACAGACGTTCCTTGATAAGTTGTGCAGCCTGTTTCTAGTTCATCGGCTCCCGTTACCCGTCGTTGCTGGCAGGCTTTTAACAGGCACCGGATATTACAACCGAGGGCGCGCGCTCGAGTTCGTCGGCTAAGGCATCGTTGAAGTCTCTCGTTTAGACCACGCTCTATGCCACACAGCGCGACACGTCGTGCGCTCGATCTTTTCTTTCTTTTTCAAAACCTTTCAGCAAAACCTTTTGCTCACCTTTTTGTTTTTGCCCACCCCGCTGTCGATCTTGGAACACTATTTCACCAGCATATGCCCGTAACCAAGTCCGATAATCCGTTTGCGTTAATTCGAACCAAACTACGCTTGACGAACCACAAAAATGCAACAAAATCGTAGTTCCGCGTGCACAACGCCGTCTCGTTCGGTATTTCAACACCTTCGTATGCGGACCACTACTGAACGTACGGTTGGAGAAAATATTTTCTCGCAGCCAAAGACAATCGTTCCATTCCTCTCGCCGAACGCGCCAGGCTTCGGAGCACTGACACGCAACCTGGCATCGATCTACACACACACACACGCGCGCGCACACGCAAACACACTGCGCAAGATCGCACACTCACTCCCGCAGGAGTTCCCAACATTGGGTAGTTTGTGCAAGAGACAGAGCTGGACGGAAGAAAGATCACCCCGGTACGGTTGTGTTGGTGCCGTTGGACCTGCTACGATGAACCGGGAATGTCTTCTGGGGCACTGTGGGCTGTACTTCGGTTGTTCGGCACCACCGTACATCGATGTATGGGTGCGGTGAGAAAGCATCATTCCTTGGGCATCGCCACAAACGCAGCCAAAGGGGGTTTGCAAAGGAATCGATTTGAAAAGCCAGCTTGCCAGTGTGTTGCCGCTCACACTGTTCTACCCCGCTTTTCGTAACGCTGTACATGTCATGGCACGGACCGTAAGGTGTATGAGTTCTTCTGGTGCTGAAGATCTTCGACACAGCTAGACTGAAAGATCGATCCACCTAAGAGATAATGATCGTGTGTTTATTTTAGTTGATGGTAATAACATTTTGGAGCTTTTGTAAATATAGACAGAATATCATATGTTTTCGGGACAATCTAGAAGTGATCAATATAAATATTAATCCTCTAGTTGTTGTTAAAAAAAACAAGAACTCAATTCCATTGTTTATCTCCCACTACACCAAAAGATTGCATCCAAAGCATCCAGAGAGCCCTGGACATTAGTAAAGCTAGACCTCCTTCTTTCATTTGTCGATCAACCCCAAACCCCATCTCTGTCGTTCCCGTTAGCGTGCCTGCTCTTTCGCTCACCTTTCGGGCACTTCAATCTTTTCGCATAAGATCCATTTGATGGGAAGGAAAACAAAAGAAGTCAAAAAAGTAGTCATTAGCTGGGTATGCTGTTAAAATGTTCACTCTGCAGGTATGCGTCCGATCGCGTACGATCAGCATTGTATGTGTGTGTGTGTTTGTGTGCATGATTTCCATACACATAAAAAGAGAGCGCGCTGGTCGCGATGCAATAGCGCATTGGGGATGCGGTAATGTTAGTGTTTGGGGTGGAAAAATAAATGTTTCAATGACCAGTTTTTCGTTCGGGCCCGCCACACTACAGCAACGGTATGCCGTATGTATGCCACAGCGCGGTTCTGTTGCCTCGATCGTGCTCTCGACACTTTTCTGCCCCTTTTAACCCTTTTCCTCCCGGTTCTCCCTTTGCCCCTCCCACTGGTGTGCGGTGGTTTGGAATGCTGATGCAGGCCCCTCTATAAACAGACACAGGCGTACGGCGTAGTTGAGGGCAAACAGGAAGGCTGCCGGCGAGGTAGCTCAATTCAACACCTGAATGTCCTGAGCGAGACTACATTGTACGGAGAGCCAACGCGCATCATCGTTTAAATTGAACAATTTCCGAACCATTCCACATAGACACCTTGTCCTTTTTAAAAATTCGTTTTTTGGTAATCCTTTGCCCAACCACGAACGAGCAGTGTGTGTGAAGGAGCGAATGAGATGGGTTGCGATCGAGATGGAAAAAAAAACGACCGTCCAACCTGTCCACGCACGCACACGTGCACACACAACGATTCAGTGTGTGCGCGATCGTAGCCAACTCCAAAACACTGATCTTGCCTCATCTAAACAAGTTTTGTACGCTTCCATCCCAGTGGTGTGTTTTTTTTTGCTTTCGCTTCTCTGTTGTGTGTTGCTGCTGGTCCATCTTTCCTCTACACGCATACACACGCGTTTTGCTTCGGCAGCTCGGCATGCAATGGACAACATTTACCTGAGATTGTGTGTTCCCAGAAACAGGTTTCCCCTTTTGCGCAGGTAAATGATGGTTTTAAAAAACAAAACTCCCGAACACCAGTC
This sequence comes from Anopheles minimus, assembly GCA_000349025.1. NCBI lineage: Eukaryota > Metazoa > Arthropoda > Insecta > Diptera > Culicidae > Anopheles > Anopheles minimus. The sequence goes on along the minus strand of KB663733.1, from coordinate 565,425 downwards.
GAACACTAACACATACACACACACCGATCGCACAGCATCGGGGAGTATACGCATTAGATGCGCATACATTCCTTCTCTCGATCACGCTCTCCTTCCCGTTTTCTCTCGATGTTGGACGCTGTGCTTTTTTTTTGTTCTTTCCTTCATCTTCGCCTTTAACGCAAGCGGTTGTTTTCGAGGTAGTAACTGTTCGAATTCGGGTTCTTGTTCTGGTTCTGGTTCGCCTGGTGCCTACACAACCATACGCACTAGGGGACGCGCACTGTATGAAATACGTTATAATAAATGAATACATGTATCATTATTACAAAACTGTTTCGGCACCGACGCCCACCCTGCATTCCATTCCTTGTCTTGTGTGCGTTTTTTTTTGCGCTGCCTTCTCCTTTGCACTACTCCGCTCGAGTCAACGCGATCACCAAATCACGCAAGATGGGTTTAGTGCAGATTGAGAAGGAGAGAGAGAGAGAGAGAGGGAGATTTCTATTACAATTGCATCTATCCGATCGTATTGAACATCATCTACTTGTGGGGACTTGCATTAGCATAAAATTCAGAAGTCAAACATAAATACCATTTATAAGCTTTGTATGATAATAAGGGTAAATAGAATTTGCTGGATATCTCTTTGATATCCAAAGATCCGATTAAGACTTCGCGCATCTTTAAACGGTAGCATTAAGATGAGCAGTATTGTTTGTTCCTCTGCTTTTCCTTTTTAATTTTTTTATGGAGAGAAATGAATATCCGATAAATCTTGGATGAGGTACTCTTACAAACGTTCCTAGATTTTGATTTAAGATCTTGACTACTCAAGCATATAAATTCACCAATGAAGTTATAACAATTAGTTGCACCACATTAATACCCTTTTACTGGGCGGCTAAAAACCGAACTGCATTGCGCATTTTTTGTCCCGTTTTGCGCTACCACTATTGCGCATCACAGCAACGCAACCCGACACAGATGACATTGGTGATGATGATCATGACAATGACGGGCGACGGCGATCTCGGAGACACCGATACCTTGCCGTGGTTCGTTCAATAAGTGAATACGTTCAGATTTCCCCAGCATCGCAAACCTCCGGTCCCGCTTTCCACTGCTGACTGTCATCGTCATCGTCATCGTGGATCGCTGGTGGCTGCTGCACCGCGGCTCGCGACATTCGCCGATCATAATGCGAATGCTGCGTGGAATCGGACTTATTTCCTTCCCCTTTTCGGAACGAAGGCGCTGACAACGATGAGAAGAGCATCGCGGGCTTTCGGCGGGACAGGGAAACGAGCAGCATGAAGGGTGAGCAACGGCAGAAAAATGGAGGGAAGAGAAGTGAACACTCAAAACCCGAACTTATCATCGCAACAATCTTGCATATGTGGCGAAGTGTGAGAGTTGCCCCATGGGTACATAATTCCGTCCCCGCGCTCATTTCGCATTTCCCACGAGGTTTTCCACTGCCCCCCGCCGTACTGCTGCACGGGACACGCTCGACAGTGGCTGTAATCGCGATCGTTCGGTTGGCAGGATGGAATTTATAGCCTTTCTTCGGCTAATCTCGTTCTTTTGGCCCGTACAACCTCGGCACCGTTGACATGATTCAGCATACAAGCTTAGCGCGATGCCATTGAAGGATTTTGTTTGCTCGCCAACCACGCGTCTGTTCGTCCTTGGGGGCGTTAGGGAGGTGGAGGGGGGGAGAGGAGGAAAATACCACCAACGCCAATGTTCCAACATTCCAGCGCGCTGGTCAAGCGTAATTTTTAACACATTTCGATCGAGTGATTGCGCATAAAGTACCTGCGGAACATAGGGTGCATGCATAGTGCTCGATCGGTCGCCTCTCTTTCAGGTTCCAGGGTTCCAGGGCAAGTGCGTTTCCGTGGTATTGTAATTATTGCGGCGATTCTCCATTCGTCATACTACACTGCAAGCGCTAATGGGCACTCAAATGCTGTGAAGCCGACCGATCATCGCTCTGGACATGATCTTCAATTTTTCTCATTTTTTGTGTTTTGTTTTTGGTAGGACATGATCTTCACCTTTTTTTCCGGTGTACGATGCGATGATGCGGATCCAACCCGCAGCTACACGACGCTGATTAGTGAGCAAACAAATGCCCAAAGTCTACGGGAAAGATCACCGCACATCCTACTTGGCGGGGTTGTAATGGCGTCGGCTCGGACCGGAATTAGTAGCTGCCGGTTTGCCGGGAAAAGGCGACGGCTGGAAGCTCGAGCCAAGGGGAGGATCAAACAAAATCTACCGCTTACCGAGCACCGAATTCTCGGACCTCCCGGAGAACACAGGTAATGCCGAAGCCGGCTCGGGTGAATTCGTTTGATCCTTGCGCTAGCTGAATGCACACCGCTCAGGATGTTCCCAAAAAAAAAAAAAAACGGCGTTCTGGTCCAACACATACATAGCGATTCCTCAAGAGCTTTGTCAGTGGAAGCTACGGTCGGGAGCATCCGGGAGCTTTGCACGCACACGGTACCTGATGGGCCTAGGCAAACATGGAACCGATCAAACAAAGCATGTTTTGGAAGTCGGTAGGGAAATTCGTGCCGTCCATCATTCGTTCGTTCGTGCATGAGCGAATGCATTTTGAGGGTGTACAAAGGTCTGCTGATCGCGGAATGGAATAAGCTGTTTGTTATGCACGCTTCACAGAGAACTTTTAGGTTTTTGGATGATCCGTGGCTATAAACACGCTGCTAAACGGTTGTCATCGGGTTGTTTCCATCATTTCTTTTGCTGATAGAAATCACTTCAAGGCTCATCTTTACATCATCATGTTATATTGTTATCTGGTGAAACAATCGATCAACTGCTTAAATTAGCGTACTGCTACACTTTACCATTCCACTGCACATCTCACGATTCTTCAGTGTTGGCACTGCAAAGGATAAAGAAAACCCTAGATATCTTTCCTACCAGATCTTCACCCTACAGACAAAGATTAGACCCCAGAATGATCGTGCTGCTTTGAAAAGGCGATGGAAATGATCGTGTCGCTGTGTATCTTGTTCGTGTTCTAGATCTGCCTAGACCACGATCGCTGCCTGAGTGCATCCGAAACAATGGCGGAAAAAGTGCGATGCTCCGGCCAATCGGTTCTCATTATGCACCGTTGTGTGCACGATGTCGCCACTCATTCAAATACAAGGGGGAGGAGGGGGGGGGGTTGGGTGGCAGCCCACCGTACACCGAACGGACGGCCAAACAATAAACAACTCCGGCGAGTAAGATCGCGCCACCGAACGACTATATTATTTGGTGGATAAATAAAGAAATATAGAGCCAGTCCAGTATGACCCATATGGGTAGTTCAAGGACCCCGCAGGGTTGAAAAACTCTCCCTTACCACCCCTCCCCCCCGTCCCCCGTGCACACCTTCCGTTGTTTTGCAGTCATCATGCTCGGCTTAATCAAACACGGCTAAAAGTCGACCAAGCGACGAACCTCCGTGCACAAACGGAAGGTACACCCCATTCTTCATCTGCCGCCCATCTACAGGCCAAATGCATTGAAAGGCTTCATTTCGCTACCACCGGCGAAGAATGCAGAATATTTGAATGCGTCCAGCATCCCCCGACGGTGGAAAATCGTACGCTGGAATCGAAATGAACTGACCCTTCGGTCAGGGCCAGCAAAGGATGTCACCACGATTTCGATATTTTTCCGATCCGGGTGTAATTAGTGGGCTGTTTATTCATTCGTCCACTCACCCACAGCCAGCCCGTTTTGCTGCGCCGTACCAGGGGTAATTTAAATTTCGTTCAACCAGGACGTGGACGTTCAGTGCGCTACACTGGTCGACCCGTAAAGGCCACGCCAATGCGCGAATTCGATGCGCGAGAGTCGTGTCCATTTCCATTTGCTTAAATGTGCTCTCTAGCCGCACCTTCCGCTAGGATGATCAGTTCCGAGACTGTTTCCCTGTTGCACGATATGGCGTACCGTACTGAAAAGGGGGGACTGCTGTACCGCGTACGAGCGCTCGATGCCTCCGTTCCGAAATGCAAACTAATCCCCCGGACCGTGGAAGGTCGTGATGATTGGGGACCACGGGCTGGGTAATGATCGAACTGAAATTTTCCCTCATTGGAATAGTTTAATCGGACGGTTGGGCATTCGAGCAATGTCTGGAACGAATCAACCCACGATGGCGAACTCCGAAGGTGGTGGTACCGAGCGTCATGAGCGTCTGAACGCAGTACCGAGCTCGTGAGACGATCGTCTAGTTGGTGATCCCGGCTGAACGCGGGATGATCTTTCGCATTGCAGGCTGCAGTCTATTCCGCGCCCGGCATAGTTGCCGGCCGATCGTGCGGCTTACGGAAAGTGGGTGACGACGTAGGGTGACGGATGCGATGGCGACTGACAAGCCATGCAAGGTCAGATCGACAGATGGCGGTGGAAGCGCAAGCGTTTTGCGTTCAACCAGCACCGAATAGTGGTTCGGGGCGGAACATGAGAAATTGTGCTTGTTACCCACATTGACACCTCTTTTCTAGCTAGCCTGGCTGGAAACGGTTTAGCTGTGGGTGGATACAAGCCCGGAAAGCATTCGGGATTTGAACTATTGAACAATTGCTGTCGCCAAAAGTGGACAACTACGTACGGCCTCGGACATCGGTCAGTTGGTTGTTAGTAACGGTATAGCCATTTTAATTACCAGCATTTCTGTGCTGTTGGCTAGTTAAGGACTAAAACATAATACGGTTTCTACTATAGGGCATATCGGGGCGACGTCTGACATGACTAGCATTGTGTCATGAGGTAGTGAGATTCACGACCAGTAGCTTATTCGATGTATTCATCTTATTTAGCAGCCTTTTTTATATATCTAAGTTTTCTAGAGGTCTTTGTCTACTCTTTCTGGATATCCACAACTCTTTTTGGTTGAAGAATACTTCGTATGATCGCATTTATACCGTTATTACTAATTTAACTAATACATGCAACTCCTTAAACCTGATCGATACTTCTGCGGCGTACAGAGGTGTCTCTAAATGTTAGAGCTTTTTAGAGCATGAGCAAGCCGTGGCTGAAGGAATACAGTCCTGGCTCGAGTTTCCAGGATACGGATTTGCGACCTGCCCATGTCTTGCAGGCGTGCTCTTTGGGACAGACCGGCTCTGCAAGAAGACCAATCGATATTGACAGCAATATCTTCAATTATATTGACTCTCAAAATTATGCCAAACACAGGAAAATGTTCAATAGTCCAGTAGGGGATCAATCGTTTTGGAAGCCTTCGAAAGAATTGAAGTTGGAGTCCTAGCATCAACAGTCAGAAATTCAACATAAATAAATATCAAACGATACCTCTGGCCTCTTTCTGTTTCCGCTTATTAAAGCAATCCAATATGCTCGTCCTTACTGTCTCCGAGCTTGGTTAGTTTTAGTTCAGTCTCTATGTTACTTTCTTTTTCTTTTGTATGACGGACAGGTCATATGAGTCTATGTTCACCGCGTAGCCGAATAGTTAGTCCTTGTTACGGGGGAACGATCCGGAAGGCATTTTCTTTCTGGTCCGTCGTGTAAAAGACTGGCGCTACTATCCCACCGGGTTACCCCAGCATCCATTACCCATGGTGGGGGACATTTTTTAAGGCAGACAATAAATCAATATAATAATACAAGTAATTACAAAAATATACTTAAAAGTAATAAATCCGGGTGAGTAATAATTCAATATACTTAATACATACTTACAAAAAATCAGTTGAAATTGGGAAGGGGAAGTGGGGGGTGACAGGGGTAGTCGTACGAATCCTTGTCGAATAAGATAAAATTATACAGAAAGCAGAAGTTTCGTCATTTGTGAAATTAAGAGTACATCTTAAGAAGATGACACTAATGTTCATCTGTCATCCTAGTATTTCATACAGATATCCCTTTCTCGTTTGCTATCAATTATGATTGGAAGCACGAAAGGGATGAGTATAGTAGAAATTAGTCAAAGACAGCGGAAAACATGTTTTATCTGATTCCTTTCGTTGACTTTTAAAAGATCTTAAGGATATTTAGTCATCACGATCATCATTGAAGATGGTAGAGTTATCGGTCTCACACTATGGAACTGGTTCAAAATCCCATCCGGACCATTTCCCCGTACAGTTATTATCAAACTTATGGAACGGATAGATAATGTAGTGATAGTTGAACGCCAGTCAGAGTAAGTGATCGTCAGGGATTATTAAGGTCAATTAAAAAGCTCATTAAGTCATTAGGCTACTAGTTTAGTTTTAATATTGCTTGAAGTCTCCCCAAGGATAAATCCACTAATGATGTCATTTAATCTGGAAGAGAAATTATGAGGAAAAAACAAAATTAAGAACTTCTAAAACTATTGTACTGAATCAATTTTAAATGAAGTTTATTTAGAATGAGAAAGAACAGCGCATCACCCTTAGTGAGAATATTATTCCGCTTCAATTTAATTCCCAAATAATTGTTCTTCTGTTTCCTTTTCTCCATACTCAGTCAATCAGGCGTTCCGTTTGTATGTACGTTTTGCAGTTTCATTTGAATACACAAACAATACGAAGTACGGAAAATATTTCAACCTTTGCTTCAGGTATTTACCCAAACAAATGCAGAACACCAAGAGGAAAAGAAGGAATGAGCTTGACATTTTTGGAATATTTCTTAGTATCACTTTGTTTCGCGTTTGGCATTTTTGTGCCCTTATATGAACTGCCGCAATGCGTAAGATGCAGGCGGTTCGATGCGAACGGAAGGTTCTCATTTGATCAGCCACCAACAGACAGTTCTAGAATTATGCTTCAAACACGGTGATGCACATGCAAATCTTCTACCCGTGCAGTAGATTTATTTGGGCAAACCCTTACTGGCACCCGCTGCTATATTCAGATGTTCAATCACAATTAGCATATCGCGATGCGCTTCCGTGCAGATCGCTGCACGCAACAACCAAACCGGACGAACCGTTTATGTGGCAGGTGTGCGTGTGTGTGTGTGTGTGTGTGTGTGTGTGTGTGTGTGTGTGTGTGGTACGGACCACCGTTTGGCCCAAAGGGATGTGGGCAAGCGAAATTTGGCAGCTAACGATAATGCGATGAGCGGATAAAAAGAGCCATAACATCGCCAATAATTGATGGAGGCAGACACACCAACGGGGAGCGGCACGGTTAAAGGCCCGCCAGCAACCGAAGTGAGCCATCGATCCGTCAAACTAACGGGCCTGATTACAACCCGAGCCGCGATCGGACTGATCTACCCTGAAGGGGGTAAGCTAATCGGAACCATTGATAGTTATTACCGGTGCATCGGTATCGGCCGATAAGCAAATGGTTCGTACCCCTTTCCATGGCTTTTCGCCACGAGCCGTCACTAAAATGTAATTTTCGGTAAATTTCAGACACTCGTGTACATTACAGAACGGCGGCAATATGGGGAAGACAAACACGGTTGGTCACGGTTGGTTGGTTGGTGGCTTCCAAAAAACGCCAAACTTAACGTACCCCCTTAATGTTTTTTTGTTCCTTTTTTCCTGTTTCATCACCCCGGCGTTCGGTCCATCCATTGCTGCTGCAAGTACAAACAGTGCGTCCGTATCGATTGAATCGATTGATTGATCGCTCCAAACCCGCAAGCGAACGACGGATACGGTTCGGCCGCACGATGTTTATGTGTCGATAATGGGCAGCTTCGAACTAGCGTGCGTGAAAGAGGAAGCACACGAGTGAGAGAGAATGTGCGAACGAAAAGCCCAAGAGAATGGAAGGATTTTCGGCATGTCCTGCATGCCCGTTCGGCCACCGAAGCGGCCGTAAAAGCGTAATCGAAGACTCCGGCAAAAAGGGGCGACCCAAAAACGGAAGCAATAAGCGGTAGCCGGTCACCATTATAAAACACCAGATAAGAGAATAAACTGCAAAAGCGTGCACACAAACATGCATGCAAACGAGAAGGGATCGGTGCCGGGGAATGAAACAGGGAAACCTGCAGGGAAGGAAGCGCATGCGAAAGGAGATGACTCGCGATTTGGATGCAATCCGGCAGTCCACGCGGCCGAGGGCTCACGTTGATGGGCCGTAGACATCGATTTTCGCATTTTCCATTTTCGGGCCACAGGACGACAACCACCATCGGTTCGGGGTTTGGAGTGAGCAAAATTAATTCGGTTGCATTTCGTCCACCCCCGGGGACGAAATTGTCTTCTGCTTGCCGTCCCACCCATTGCTGCCGGTGGCCATCGATGACAGGGAGGAGGCACAGGCCTTCAGAATAGGGGGCCGATAAAAATCGCAAACTTGACGGTTTTGCCATGTGGATGTTTGTGAATCCCCGAGATTTACGCCACCGCTCGGCGTTGAGGTCTGTTGCTTTCGGTAATTTTCCTACAGCGCGATTTAGACAGGGCGTTCGTGTTCGATTGGTATGTTTCTAGAATTTACAAGTGTAAACTAGGGACAATTTGGAGGATCAGGAATGTTTGATGAAATATTAACCCCAATATATCGACAAATATAAAAGTTACAGACCTTAAAGTTCCCTCTAAAAGTATCCCTATGAGGGATTTTGGAAAGCGAATTCCAGAACTCCTAGAAATCCCTATTCTAGTTTTTTTTTTCATTCAAAAACTCTGGAATTCATAGTGTCTTTAAACCTCACTACCAGATTCGAGAGTTCAGCTGTAGACAGTGCTTTTCTCGAGAACTCAAAATCCTAATAGATCTATTGTGATCTTATGCCTCAGTTATCTTGGAATTGTCTTAGATAAGAAACGAATCAAGTCTAATGGCTCAAACTAACCAACCAGAATCGTTCCACACCATATTAGGTAGCTAGCATAGTATACACACTCAAACAAATTTTTCAACAGTTACTTGGAAAATGCATTAATCTACGAACAATCCAAGAATTCGTAATTGTTGTACTTCGCAGCCAATTCTCAGTTTTATCATATAAGCGATGTGATTAAATGGAAATCTAAAATTTTCAATTTTTCCTACTATTTTTTTCTAATAATTGAATAAACACTACAGTTAATCCTAACTAGCTAAATGCCAAATGTGCACGAAATACGGATAAATGAATCTGAAATTCATTAGACGTAATGTGGAATCCGGATCGTTCCCCCGTAGTGAGGACTGACTATCCAACTACGTGGTATCAATAAGTCTCGTAAGCCAGAAATGGCAGGCATGACCGAGTAAGTCGTTAGGCCAAAGAAGAAGAATGTGGAAATGTGTATAATTTTTGATTGATTGCTTGAAATTATAGTTGCAATTATAGTTGTCACTGGTAAATAAGTTAATTGACATTTATCACGAAAATTTATTGTTTCATAAGTTAATCTTAATATTTTCAACAACGTAATTCGTATCAAATTTTTTAAAAATAAAATCTTTAACGAACAACTGTTGAAATTTAAATTTTTGAATTACGTTATAAATATACAGCAGGAATGAATTTCGAATTTTAGACATGCAATTTGAGTGTAAGGTTAGGAATAGCAACAACAGGAATATTGTTAATTTGGACGATATTCTCGAATACGAATTCTAACATACACTGTATATCTAACAAATAAATAATTAACAAAATCCACCATTTTGACTGTTTTACCCTCCATTCCTTGAGTATTTTTTTATGAAATGTGGCTCGTTGATTTGAAGTTTGCCGACATGGCAGGTTAGGACCATTAGAAGTTCCAAAAACTTACCAACCCACAGCACACGGAAAGCGATTTCGCGTTAATCTCTTCCCGACCAAGGCAAGGACCTCCACACGGCACCTCGATCGCACTGCATGCATAACGTGCGGTTTGCGGTGTGTGAACAGGCCACACACACACACGTCCCGGGCTTATGCTCACCCGGTTTGATGTGTGTTTGGACGTACGGTGGGTTTTAGAGAATGTTTTAACACCTCGACCCGTCAGATAAGCGGGCTCGATGAAATCGATCAACGGACGATCGACGATCAACGGTCTACCGGGCTGGCTGACGCATTCCTCATTCAAACCGTGCGTAGCCTCGGCCGCCCCGAGCCTTTTGTAATGCTTCGTAACGATCGCTTGTGAGATGCGAACGAGCCAACATTTTGTGCAACCAATTTGCATAACGCATGCGCGGCTACTGGTTGTGCTGTTGCTGCTGCTGCTGCTGCTGCCATTGTGTGGTGCTCACGAACGAACGAACCGTTTTGTGACGTTCGGTTCTTTGGGATCGTATTCTTCAAGCGGAGATGGCGGATTCTGTTGCCGGCGATAAGATAATGTTTATAGTGTTTCGGCTTTATATTGTCCGTTTGATTATTGTCATCACTAGTGCGTAGAGAGATTGAAAGTTTTATCACACTGCCGGGTGCGTACAATGATCGGCTGTCTTTGACCGATCGATAGTAGCCGATCCCTCTGAAATGAGGTTAACGCTAATGCCAGTCTCCGGGCTTTCTCGGCCACGGACCGGCGGGCCCATAATCAGAGGGTAATTTGGCGCTCTTAAAAACGAATCAAGCCACTAGCACGCCGTCAGTCGCGGGCTGCGGGCTATGCTGGCCGCAAGCTTCACCATTTTGCCATCCATCGGCAAACAATCGTTGTGATCATAATGCGATCACCAGTGGTGGATAAAGCTTTGTTTGAGCGTTAAGCGGGTGAATTCGAACCGCAACCATACCTTAGAAATAAAAGAAAAAAATAATGTAAACTATTATAATACAAATCGTTTACTTTCCTCTCGTTTTATATTTACATTTCCCAATATTCAGACTTCGCCAAGGATATAATTTAATATTTAAAAAATGTAACAAACTTTCTAAATGGCATACATCTTTTCTGAACTTATTCCCTCTAAAGTGTGTTACACTTATTCAATGTCTAGGATGCGAAACAAAGAATATGTAATCACACACCTACATTTTCTTTTCAAATACAGAATATCTTTTTTAGAGTCTGTTTGTTCTGGCCTCAACATTATTGAGATTAGATCCTCTCTGTTTTATCAAAAATGTTTCTATTGGTCAAATTACATTTAACAGGATTGAAAATCTTCGGAAAAAATTACCATTTTTTCCCTCCTAATCAGCATGACGAACTGAGGCTAACTCAGACCAACAAAAAAAAAATACATTGTTATACAACAGTGTCCCAAAAAGTTCGTCTAAAATCTTCAAAACTTCATTATCAAAAAAAGTACCCCGGCCCTTTTGCCTGATATGATCACAATTGACACTATTGTATAACAATGTATATTTTGTACAGATATTTCTTGTACATTTCAGCTGATGCCTCAAACTCCTAAGAGGCACAACAGGCCTCTTTGTCCTCGATCATCATTATCATTAGCTTTTTTATTGCTTATTAAGGTCACGTTTATCAGGCCGGCCTGGTGGGACAGTGGTATCGGCGCTGCTCTCTCACACGACAGATCGGGACCAAAATCCCATCCGGACCGCTCTCCCGTAGTAGTAATTGACTATCCTGCTACGTGGTTAAACTAAGTCTAATACGGCCAGGCCGATATACAAAAAATGACATAACTGCTGCTAGGCTTTTATGTTCGAGGATCTAGTCTTTCTCCAGAAGTGAGAGTTTGTTATAAAACCTCTTATATCTGAAGAACACAATATTGCTTCGCCGATTGAAGCCTGCAGAGTGCACAAAGAGCAACTGAGTTTCACTG
>KB663733.1:515178-532466 GCA_000349025.1 Anopheles minimus | reverse complement strand
TCTTCTGCCACGGAAGAAGAGGTCAAATCTAAGGGGCCTTAACATCAGCTAGTCAGCAAGAGGAATGTTGAGCGAACGATCTTCAAACACAGGAGTGTTGCTTAGTGACGGTTTTTTTTTCTTTTCGGGGGGGAACTCCGTGTGGCCACAATTAAGGCTAGCAATTTGAATACGTCTCCGAAACGAGTCTGAACGACTGGGTAAAATTGTCAGCCGAAGCCGTAATGTCCAACAAATCGATCGACGATCGGGTGGTGCAAAATGCACAAATGCTCAACAAGGGGACACGGGTTGTGGTGGGACGGAAAGTGATACCGGGGGGCGGGAAAAAACATAATGAAGAACGAAAGCGTCGAGCATAATACAATGTGGGAGCAGGCAAAAGAAAGCAAAGCAATAAGAAACCCCCCTCCCCCATCACGCCGCTTCCACACAACACAACAGTTCCCTGAAGAAAGAAAGACAAACCTCGCTCGAGAAACTCAATCCAACAACGACGGCGAGCAAACAGGAAAAAGAATCCACCGAACAGATTATGCGCAAAAAAACGGGTGATGCTGTTGGGATGAGGAAGCGGGGGGGTTAGATGGGGAGAAGGTGCAGCAACCGATGCACACACAATGTCGATCAAATGCAATCCGCGCCTGTAATGCTAACTCTCGCATCGCATTGTGCAGTGAAGAGACGCGAGACCTGCGAGGACCTGTACATGGCGACCGTGGCCGCATGGCCTTCGCGAACGACGCAACGAAGGCACCGAAGAGCCGAAGAACAACCAATCGACAAGCGCAACCCGTTCGTTTCCCTCCCTTCACCCCATCGTACCACCCTTCCCCCTGGGGGGACACCAACCGGGATTGGCGACGGGCGAGAACTTGCTGCCTTCTATCCTTCCCCTTGCCAATCGACGGACGCGGGACCGATATTTTGTACGGCAAGAAGATGAAAAAGTAATTCTGTATGTTATTGAATTCGACATATTAATGTGATAACAAAAATTTATACCATTCGGAACATAACGAGAAATGTCGGCCTGAATGTTGGCTGCTAGGACCGACTGGTTCGCAATCGGTGGGAGTGGGGGGAGGGGAGGTTTTGTGAGCCCAACGCGATGGTTTTGCCGGGCTGCCGGGGTACCGAAACACTGCGAACGAACGAATCGACCGATCGAAGCTAAAAATGCAACCATACACAAACACACACATCTGCAACGATCGCCTGTGCTCGCTGGATCAACGGACCGATCGGCCAAATGGTGCGGTTGTTGGCCAGTGAGTTGGCAGACGGCAGACGAAAGGCTAGTGATGGAAAACACTGTGTATAATAATAAGGAAATTAATAACAGCAGCAACATCAACAGAACGGGACGGGCAAGAACAATCCTGCCACACAGATCCTGCGATCCCCACGGGTTGGTTGGCACGGAGAGACTGGGGGAGCGGAAAAGAAGGAGGTTTTTTTTTGTGGAATGGGAAGGGGCAGCTCGCGCATCTTTCGCACACGATCCTCCTGCCCGAGTTGCGCACCAGTGCGCAATGAATTGCTGTTAGATTTTTGGGATCGCTCGCGTTTCGGTTTTTCTCCCTATTTTGTGCTGGGATCCCTTTGGTAGGGGACCGTTGGATGGATGCAGCACCATAAATAGGTGGATCCGAAATCGAGAACACGCCACGGACGGAATGTACTTTTTACCCATGAGGGTGGAAGGGAGGGATTCATTTTGTTGACACATCCTTCCGATGCGAAACAAGCAAAAAAAAAAAAAATGGTTGCAGTGGCATTGATCCAATCGTGACCAAACGTAAACCAAGAGCAGGAGATGAGGGAGTTGATTGAGGAGAAGAATTAAAGGACACGAAAGTTATCCATTTTGCTCCTAACAAACTATTCCAAAATGTTTCCTTGTCCGTTCCAAATGAACAGTTTAATAATTTTCTAGTTTTGTTTTTGTTCGAACAATACAGAATCTTAAAAAGGGTTTAATAAAATAAATCCCCAAATGAGTTACGGACCGAAAAAAATACTCCTAAGCATGGAAATTATAGAGAACTAAAAAAAAGCCCAACATACACACCAAACAATTTAACACTTCAGATTGTCGCCACTCCAAATATTCCACACCGATTCCACCTTCGGTATCGGTTCCCTTCCATCACGGGTACGAGTATTTGTCGTGGCTGTTTTGCTGTTTTTGTTGTTGTTTTGTGTGTGCGCGGATTCCTACAGAACCCTTTACCAATCCGCCCGTGCAATTGACCCCGTTGCTTCAATGCTGCGGTGCTCCCAAATTGACGCCAAAGTGTGTGCGAGGTGAAACCGGAAAGAATGTTTGTCGAAAAGGAGAATGACACGATGGGGGTTACGAAACTGGACCGGACCAGGACCCCACTATCTACAGCACCCCGGTCAAACTGGAACTCGCCCTCTGGGATGGTGGACGACGATGACGATGACGACGACAGACGGGTACAGATTAAACGAAATGGAATGCGTGTGTGTGTGTTGTAAGACGCACTAGGCATCACCAGGACGCAATGTAAGACCCGGACATCACTTGTTCCCTGGCTCGGCATCGATCTACGCAGATTAACCGTCCATCCCGATTGGAGATCACCACAGAACGCAACAGCAAAGCGTAAAAGTTAAATTTAATTTTCAATCATACAACACGCCGCTAGGCAGAAACAATCAATTCCCATTCCCAATCCTTTCCCGTGGCATGTGTGAAGGCGAAATGGCCGATCGGCGTTCGCGTACAATCCCACCCATCCGTCAGCGCGTTCCCGCGTGGTACAAAAAGTGAAACCATTCCGTTGGCATTATCAGCAAACCATCGCGCGACTGCGTAACGCAGCCGTCAATTTCGAAGGTGTCGAAAACACGGGGGCAGCCCAAATATGTGCCGCACAATATAAGCCCAGAAGCAGGGCGAGCCGGCATAATAGTTTGGCGATACACGTCCATCGGCTTAACGGTGGCAAGTGATCTGATTTTAATGATCCGCAGATCCGGATCGGCTACAACGCGTCGAGATCGCGCTCGATCGCTCGCTCGCCAGGGGTTACGTAACGCGAGCCGCAGGACAACCAAGGTGGGTCATCGTGGGAGCAACACAACATTCGAGAGAAGCAACAGCAACAAAGAAAGGTGCTTTAATCGGCATTAATTTATTCATAAATCTAAGTAATGAACACTTTCATTTTTCAGTCGTTGATGCTCGAGCCGGTGCCGGGCCGATATTTCCATGAACGCGAGAAACTCCTCGTCAAGCTCGTTCCGCTCTTCCCGCTGCTGCTCCTCCAGTGAGGTTCGTCGTTTGTGGCGTCGTTCAGGTCGTTCACGAGATCCTTTGATTGCTGCAAAAACGAAGGGTGCGAGTGAGGAAAAAGGATTGGCTGCGTACAACATTCGGCACTTGGGAAACGAAATGTCCATTCACTTTGTTTTGCTTCCGTACGATCGCATCGTAGCATCTTTTGTTTAAGCTTATTTACAACACACGTCCTCGCGTGTTACAAACACGCCAAAACACAGGGAACTCATTACGCAATGCTTTTACCCACTGTAGTTAAGTTTAGTGCTCTCATCGGTTTAGCTGTTTAGCTCCTTTCGCCAACTTCTCTGTAAAGATTGCTTACCTTCCAATTCCTCCGCACTTTCGTCCTCTGTATCACCGAACGGATCGTCACTGTGCTGAAGCTCCTCTTCGGAATCACTCTCCACGGCATGGTTCCCGTTTGTTAACGGCCGTGTCGCACACATTGCTCGCTTTAGGCGATCGTTCTCCGCCTTTAACTGTTGGGCACAATGTTTCCAGTAGTTGGTTTGATGTTTACCGTGCCATTTAACTATCCGTTGATAAGTTCTGATCCACACGTTCTGTGCATGCTTCAAACGTAGCTCACCGCACGGTACGGCACCTGCTGCCGCACGTATTCCCCTGTGCGGTTGCAATCGCCGAATGTTGTCCCGTTGGTATTGTTCGGAGCTACATTGGTTTGCTGTTGGCTCTTTCATCGGGCACAAGCGCTTAATCGTACGCGAATTTTTCTTGCGTTTGCATTTCCGCTTGTTGCGCGAACGCAACAACTTTTCGCGCGACTTGCCGACGGCTACATTTTTACATTCAAGCTCCGCTACCCGTTTCATGCTGTTATTCAACTGAGTTTTCCTTACAGTTTTCCAAGACGGGTTTGAAAGCAAACTCTGTTGATCCACTACCAACTTTTCGCTCATCAGAACGTTTCAAGCTGATCGAAACACACGTGTTCGTTTGCACACATTGCTTATTTAAAGCTTCGTCAACGTAAGAATTTAAAATTAACACATTTTCGCAAATTTCGTTTGTGTACATGCAGCGAACACAAGCATTGAATAATAATTTGTTTACATCGATGACAACAGGATGCCTAGCGGTTGAGCTGACAATGGGGAAAAAACCGCAATGGAGGGTTTGAAATATTTCAATGCTTTAGTTTTCCTGTACAATTTGTAATCGTTGTTTACCCTAGCGAAAATTGATTGTAATTCGTCCGTCGTAAAGAAACATTTAGTCAGACATGATCAATAGCAAGTGCTATTGGCAGAAAAGGCTAATTCAACTAATTTAAAAACATCCCAGAACCTAACAACAGAGGAATAAAGATAGGAACTCGTATACGTATACGCGTCGAGCTATGATAAAAGCTTGGTAGCTTGTCAATATTCCAAATAAATTGTATTGTCAATAAACGAATAAATTTCCTGCATGATACTATCCGGTTCGGTAACGAAAGCCGCAGATTTATGCAACATTCGACATTTTTCGCAAAAATCCAAATGTTTGGCGTGTTGCTCATCACTGTCAACATTTCGTTCCACGTCAAACACAAACAACGCTTACGATCCAACCTGGTTTCGATGGACATAATCATCTGTTTTTCGGACGATGTTGTGACAGCTGGAAAAAAGAAAAATACACCCATTGTTTTTTATTGTTGCGCAGTAAAGCGAGTCACCGTTTAGCATCCGTTTTCAGACGAAACGTTTGCACAAAAACAAAAGTTATAACGTGTGCAATAAATTCGAACCCTTTTTTACGCATTGCAAGTCGCATAAAGGGCGCATAAACGAAACATATCCCAGTTCCTGATGCAGTTTCTACACGGTACTCGTAATGCTCCGATTGTGGAGCTGATACGTAGTGAGTGACTCGTTTCAGGGTAGGAAGTGTAAAAAAAAACGCATACCTGCTTGTTTCGTCATCCATATTGGCAGACAACGAACCACATCGTACACCCCCCCTCCCGTTTTCGGAAAGGACAACGAAACCATGGACAACGACATAGAGGTAAGTGGGCAGACGACGGGGGTCATCGCAATAGGTGTTGCGTCCTTCGAAAGTGACGGTGCTTTTCACTTTCTGGTGCAAATGATTTAAACTTTTGGTTTTTTGTTTCGTTGACCGACACGACACGACTTTCGGAACACCGTTGCTGGACGACTCGCGGATGAACAGGAAAAATTTATCCAAAACGGTGTTGTGCTAAAGAAGGCCAACGCATCGTACATCGCGGCACTGAATGCGGAAGGCATCCTAACGTTTGGCCAGTGTATGAAGACGAAACTGCACGTGTTTGATTGGAAGCCCGAAATTCGGGACACCACCGATTCCGAGAGCCTCGAAAGCGATTGGTCGGTGGTCAATCTGATTTCTCAGCAACTGTCCCCACAGCAACCGGTGCTACCGACGTCGGTATCATGCACACCCCCAGCAGCGTATGTACGTGCCGCTAGTGAGGAACCCCCTGCAGGTTCCACAACGCAACCGAAACTGTCCATCCGAGTGTTTCTGCGCGAACTGAAGGGTCTCGAAACGTATGGGGACGAGTTGCGGCTATACAACCACGACCAAACGGTGCACAGTATCTATCTGTTCCGGCAAACGTCTACCAGCACGCTGGTGCAGCTGCTGGAAAGGATTCGCTGCGTGCGCAAGAGTACACAACGCAAAAATTTCTATCGATGCAACGACGATCCGGACCAGGATAGGTTGCAAAAATCGTTCTCCGAACTCAACATTGCCGACATACGTGCCCGTCCACGACCGCGCCCGTACATGGACATGCTGTCGAAGTATGCCAATATGCAACAAATTTTCCCATTTCATCGACCCACTTCTCAAAGCACAATTGCCGGCGAACTGCGGTTGAGCAAATTGAATGCCAGTATCGACCAGGAGACGGATACAACGGAAGACAACCAACCAGCACTACCGGTTGCTGTTAACGGGGAAACGGTTGCTGCCGAATCTAAGAAGCTTGCCCCGCGACCAGCGGTACACCGTGGACTTCCATTGGATGCTGGAACGTGGGAGGACGTGAAGTGTCCGAAGGGAGCCATCTCCGATTCGGAACGCGTTAAGGAGATAATCTTTCGTGGGGTAGGTACAATGCATTTTATCTTTTAAATAAAAAGCGATCTCTTTCACGCGTCCGATCTTGCAGGGAATCAAACAAGATATACGGGCCGAAGTATGGAAATATCTGCTCGGATTAGATGTCTGGGAACACACGGCACCGCAGCGTGATGAGCGAAGGGCGCACAAAACGCAGGAATACTTCCAAATGAAGTTCCAATGGTTAACGATGACGGCAACGCAGGAACACAACTTTACTGGCTATCGGGAGCGCAAGTGTCAGATCGAGAAGGACGTCAAACGGACGGATCGAACGTACGAATTTTTTGCCGGCGACGATAACCCCAACTTGGCAAAGCTGCAGGACATCCTGATGACGTACGTCATGTACAACTTTGATCTGGGCTACGTCCAAGGGATGAGCGATCTGCTCGCACCGATCCTCAGCTTGGTGCAGAACGAAGCGGAAAGTTTCTGGTGCTTCGTCGGCTTCATGCACAAAGTGTTTGCCAACTTCGACATCGACCAGAAGGGCATGAAGCAGCAGCTCGAACATTTGCGCGTGCTGCTGTCGTTCGTGAACGAACGTTTGTTCAACTACATGAGCGAAAACCAGTCGGAAAATATGTACTTTTGCTTCCGCTGGCTTTTGGTGTGGTTCAAGCGGGAGTTCTCCAACGCGGACATTATGCAGCTTTGGGAGGTACTCTGGACGGGGCTGCCCTGCACAAACTTTCATCTGTTTGTGTGCGTTGCCATCCTGGACCAGGAGATGGATGTGTTCATCGAGGGACGGTTCAGCTTTACCGAGATCCTGAAGCATGTGAACGAACTGTCGGGCAATCTGAATCTGGCGGCAGTGCTCGAACAAGCCGAAAGCATCTACCTGCAGGTGAAACAGACGCTGGATGCATCACCCAAAGACGCGTACCACGAGTTGCGCAAAATCATCGGCGAACAGCTGAGCTCCAGCGATGGAGGGACGACGGGCAATACCGATGAGGACGAGGATGACGACGACGACGACGATAGCTGCATGTCGATCGTGAACGAACGTTCGCCGGAGGAGAACGAAATTCGGCAACGAAAGCTTGAAGAGGCGTGCGATATTTCGCAAAGCTACATGTTTTTTTAAAGCGATCTAGGATAACGGGTTGAACGGGGAAACGATGGGAATCGAAACAACACCACACATTTGTAGCCATTTGAAGAATGTACAGTAAATTTGTTTATTCGCCTTTTGTTACTTTCGTAATTGTGCAGCTCATTTTGTCATTTTGCCACCGGCACGTTTGTTGGCTTTTGCTATTTTACTTTTCAACGATTTCACGTCGAGTTTGCCGGACGCGCTGGAACCGGCACCGTTCGCACGTTTGCTCGTTTCCTCCGGAGCTACGAAGTCCCGTTCGCGCCGCTGCTTCTGCACAACCGCATTGCGTTTCTCCTTGGCCACCTCTTCCTGCCGTTTCTTCGAACGTTTCTGCTCGTCCGTGAGGAAATACTCACCGGAAGCTAACTGTTTGTCGATCTTGCTTTCGGGCAGTGGTGGCGGGAATGGTGTGTATTCCTTCTTCTTCTTAATCACCTTCGGTTTGTTCCGTTTGGAGGTGTTCTTCGATTGGAAGCGGGGCAGAAAACGTTCCCAGTTTTCCTCCCGCAGGTTTTCGTCCTTCATCAGCTCGCGCTTGATCATCAGCGCTTTGATGTTGTAGATCGGATGGATATTTTTCATCGTTTCTTCCACCACCTTCCGGACGCACTGGAGCCCCTTGTAGGGGCCGATCGCTGAAACGGTGGCACCCTGCACCAGCACGTAGCAATTGGTAAGCAGTTCCAACGATTTCAGTGTGCAACCGTTCGGTCCAATGAGTCGGCTGCGGCGCTTTACAAACTTTTCCCTATTGCGCACGAGGTTTTTAATTTTGATGATATCGCAGCTAATTTCGTCCTCCAGCACTTTTACCGCCTGCTCGAAAGGGACGGACCGGGCAAGCAGTTTGATGAGATCGCGCGATTTAATGATGATGAATGGGTCCCACGTTTTGCGCGTTGTCCTCACGGTCAAGTTGCCGAGGATGAGATCCAGTTCGGCCTTGATGTGGTGTGTCCCGAGCGCTTTCACAACCAGCGGCCAACATTCCTTGATGTACTTTTCGCGATACTTTGGAAACAGGCATGAAAACGAACTCTCCTCCCCCAAACCATTGGGGTTGTCTTCGGGTTTGAATTCGGGAATTTTCATTAGCCACGCATTTTCCACCGGTCCATTGAAATGCTCAATGCCTTTTTCCACCTCACCCCCATCGGATTCGGAATCGCTCATAGCTTTTTTTTGTACACTTTAATTCACAAAACTTTTGATAAAACACGCGACGCACAACAGAACGTGGTAAAATGTGTCCGCGAATGTTTTGACGTTTGGTTTGATGTTGATTGCACTGCATCTGCTATTTTCGAGCAGACCCGTTTATTCTTTCGAGCACTTTTGACAGCAAGCAGAAATAAATACAATCAAGCATACGGAACAGCGATTGTTTGCAGGCTTGTTTGTGGCTAAAAAACTTTAAGTAAGACCTAAATCTCTTCAAATCTCCGTGATAATGTTGATCAAAGTGAAGGTAAAGTGGATTGAATCACGTCTGGCAAGTGCGTGCACATACTAAAATGGTAGAGGTTTCCTTTTTTCGTTGATCTTGGCTCGACTGCAACCAACTGCGACACCCGGAAACTCTTGGCTGCCCTCGAAAAGACCCTGACCGGCAAAGAAATCGAAATTGACATCGAACCCACGGACAAAGTGGACCGAATCAAAGAAAGGGTGGAAGAGAAAGAAGGCATCCCTCCACAGCAGCAGCGGTTGATCTTTTCCGGCAAACAGATGTAAACCTCAACCAGCCGCATCCGGCACAACGCTTGCTTCGTTCGGTGGTTCCTTATTAACCTTCTCGGGGTTTCTGCTCATTTTCAGGAACGACGACAAAACTGCCCAGGATTACAAGGTTCAAGGAGGGTCTGTCCTACATCTGGTTCTGGCACTGCGAGGAGGATGTCTGTGAACGCTGAAAATGTAAACTCGCCGCTCCGCAATCCGCGGATTCGACGGGCACTGTGTTTAACGTCCCATTGTTTGGTTTAATACAATTGGTTTGGATATGTGTCACTGAATAAAAGCACTACATAATCAATAAAACCAGCACCAGTTTTATTTACGAGCCGCACGGAATTGCAATTTTGATGATTTTGCAAAATATATCTTTCAAGGAAAAACGTCGAACACTTGCACTGCATCCCTTTTTGATTCATATGCTTTTCTCTTTCTCTCCATGTGTTTGACAGATGGCGGCGAGAAACGAAAAACAAACATGTTTGTTATTGTTTCAGATTTTGCAACCGATACAGCATGCGTTTCCCATCGAATCGCGTGGAATTTGGTGTTTTTCCGTACAAATAGGCTGATTTTAACTACGATTCTGTGTGATAAGGTGTTTGAAGGACAGGAAAGACATTTCCAACCAATATCTCTGAAGAGCTAGTGTTCGGTATGAAAGAAAATCATATGAAAGCAGTGCGTGAGGTGATCGCGTGCATTGCAAATGTAAAGCCCAAAGGTAAGTATTCAAACAATCAATAACATTTGCCAATACGATACTGATACTGTTTCCTTCCCTTTTTTAAGATATCACGCTCACCAAGCTCGAAGAATGTTTGCAACCAATGAAAGGGGTTCCTTTCCCGGTGGACGAAAACAGCTCAGACAGCCTGTGGAAACTTACTGTCCAATACTGTACACTGCTTACCGAGTTTGCCGACAAGGGACTTGTGGAAAAGCAGAACCAATCGGTGGAAAGTGAGGAAGTGATAAATTTGCACGATCAATCGTACCTCCTTACCGCGATTGATCTCGTCCGTCAATTCACGGTTCAGCTTTATCTGCCACGCGAACTGCGCGGACTGTCGAAAAGCGAAACCCAACTGATGGCCGTAGTGGAAGAACAGGAACGGGTTCGACGGCTTTCCTTCTGCATCGATCACTTTCAACGATTGTTGGAAAAGAAAATGATCGCGCTTCATCCGCGGCTGGTAGATACGGTTATCGATTTCATTGCCGCTTGCTACAGTCTCTCCAAGGCAAGTTTGATGGAAAAATGGAAACAATTTGCCTTTCCCAAGGACCTCATCTTTCGCAGCTTGCTGGTAATAAAAGGCTCACCCGGATTGCACCTGGAACTTGCCAAAGTGTTACATATCGATTTGCTGCACCTCACTGGAGAGCCGGGCGGATTCTGTGCGCTGGCCAGAACCTTACTATCGGTGGGCGAAACAAGTGAAAATGTTCCGGCGTGGCAAAAAAGCGAAGTTATCGCGAAGATCGTTAGCAGCAAAGGACACACGAAGAAATTTTACCGACAAGTGCTGACGGATTGTTTCGAGTTCTATCGCTGGGCCGTTCAAACAACCACGGAAGAAGCGTCAACATATGCGGCAACGTGTATAGAATGTTTGAAACGTTTCTGTCTCCTACCAGCTGCCTATCGCGAACTGCAGCTACGCATTGAGGAGTATTTTTTCGGCAACTTTCAAGAGCTTGCTGCTCCGAAAGAGCTTGTCGCGGGATGCGTGGTACAAGAGCGACTAATGCTGATGAGCAATTTACTCGAGTGCAGCATGGCGTTCACGGGATCTACATTCACCGCATTGCCTTCCTCATTGCTGGTTCCATATCTGCATCTCTTCCTAAAGATGGTCTCTATGCTTCCATCCACCTTCGAAGAGCAAACTTATCTCCAGGGCATGATCATATTTTGTCTATCCAACCGATCTAGCTCGGAATTAAAACAAATAGTAATATCTCTCTTATTGAATCAACCAGAGGGTGAAATTGGTAGATATATAATGCATCCGAGAATTGTTTGTAAATATGTCGAGAAGGACAATAACTACAGCTTACAAATAGGACCCGCAACGGATGGAAATGATGCTGAAGCCGATAATCTTCTTCCAACACTGGTTGATGTACTGAAGTCATCGAATCGAAATCTACTACTGTACGACGTGTTTCTTGTATTGCTAAATCAGCTTATGGCCGGTGTATGGGCAGACCACTCGATGCAGCTGTTAGATGCTGTCGAGCGTGACGGTTTGCAGTGCGATCGGTTTCACCAAAAGTACATTCTCATTCAATCGCTCATGGAGCTTATCAACCACAAACACTTCCATTCCCAATTGTACGACAATCCGGGAGAAGTGTTGAGGATATTAACCGAATCGCTTACGAAAATTATCGATGATTCCAACGCACCCGGCACTGATGAGACGGGTACCGCCGATATCCTGGAGATAGTGCTGTCCATTTTTCAAGAATTCCTGCAACGCATTCGCGATCGCCATGAGATGGACGGAATTTTAAAGCTTCTTCGTCGTTACCGCAATTCGGCGAGTTGCAGTGACCCGATGGCAGTTCAAATCGATCTCCTTTGCAACGAAAAAACAATCAATCAAGGTGAGTTATCGGAATCGGCTTGCCAGAATGCGTTAAATCTTTGCGCTGATCAGCAACCTTACTGTAAGGTGTACGGTACGACATTGCTGTTAAAGTTACTAAAGGAACGCGATCCTGAAACGTACGTCCAGCGGCATAAAATCTTAATACTAGCGCTAGTGAACCTGCGCGACGAAGAAAGTTACGCATTCCTTAACTCCGTACGCTTACTTGTGGCGCTATGCGATGTCCTGGAGGCGGAAGTTATCGATGCACTCGTAAAGGAGTATCTAAACGAAGACAATGATACGGACTATCGTCTGAAAATAGGCGAGGCGACGGTGAAAACAGTCGAAACATTAGGACCTATGGCGGTGCGCTACCGTGACGTGCTGCTTAATTGTTTTCTCACCAGCACACGAAACGCTGTTGATGAATTCCGTACTTCGAGCCTCTCGAACGTCGGCAGCATGTGTCGTATCCTTTCCTACCAAGTGCATCATTTTTTCTACGAGGTAATCACTTTCATGCGTAATGATACAACTGATATCTGATGTCCAATGTTATTTTCTCTTCTCATAGCTTTTCACATGCATTCAATCGATCGTGGATACGGATAGTTATCTTCCTGCAAGAAGGGCTGCAATTCTGGTGCTTTCCCAGCTATTGGAAGGAATCGACAATTTGATGGATTTTCAAGAGTACCTTTTGTTGATCTATCGTTTCTTGAAGCATGTTATCACAACCGACACTGACGATGTGACCAAACTTCAGGCGGCTGTTGCACTGGATCATTTAAAGACAAAAACGAAAGACTTTCTACAGATAAAGCCAGATGATTTGGAAAGGCGCATGTTTGGGAGAGTTATTTGATCGACGGTTTTCGTCGGTTTGATCAATAAACGTAACGTGGACTACAACATGTAAACAATCTTTTATGATCATTTATTCTATCGTGTCCGAAAAATATTCCCCTACCAAATCACACACTCACCAGCGTACTGCGCTAGCCTGGGAATTCGCGAACCCTTCTTCGTTATTGCATTCGCTTGACCCTTCCAATTTCTTATGGTTGTTGATGCTAGTTGAAACCAGAATAAAATTAAAGCGATCTTTGTCACCCTTGCTTATCTACCGCACGTATATCTTGAGAAGATCTTGCTCTCTTTGGTGAAAAATATATAATCCGCTTTGTACTGCCTTCAGTTGATGGTCAATCCGTCAAGGCGAACGATGCTTGTTTTACTGTTCATAAAAGAGGACTACGGCTGGTATTCACCAGGCATATTCAAGATTTCCAGGTTTTTCTTATCGTAAAACTTAATTTTTTTCACCATGGCAGAAAAATTACAAATTAGTCTAAATTATTTTTACATATTCATAAAATTGGCTCATTACTGCGCAAAAGACTGGAATTATATCGTGTGTATCGCCAAACTCCTCTCCTTGCATTCGTTCAAATCTCCGTTGAATGTGTTAAGACCTATAAAAATGATCAATTTCATAATTTAGGATACCAAGAGTGCATCCACGAAAGGAGATAGCAATCGATCCAGTACATTTCCTACGCCTATTATCATTTTCAATCAAAAGAACTTATAAAGCAATATGTAGATCCCTAATGTAATCCAAGGGATCCATGGGATCAGTAGCGGATCAATCTATAGGTGGAGTAGGCATCCGCCCAGAATGTGAAGAGGATATGGATGTTATGAAAACCTATTTGTTTTTTTTTTAATATTCTTCATTTGAATGCCTCAATCATCGTTGCATTTTGTACCATCTTCTCCGCGATCTCAGCTCCCGTTGTTAGGTCCGGCGTTTACAGTCCGTGGTCTATGTGGTAGGTTTACTTTGCTGGTGGAGGACACCGACTTTTATTCCGTTCTGTGTCTACAAGAACCCTAATCCTTCACTGATGGTGTTGGGACAAAAACATCCCCAAGAATCGATCGATTTTATTATTCCTGATACCAATGAAACAACCAAAGAGAAGGTGACACTATTTCCTACCCACTGTACTTCAATTTAATACTATTTCATTAGCTTACCTCCTATTACCCTACTTACCCACGCTATCGATCACTCTCATATACAGAGGTGGATCTTTCTCTTACTTTCTGTGGGATCTTACGAGGTTCCTGTGCTTCAGACAAATTGCTTTTATTTGTAAAATTCCTTGCGTTCTTTTTCTTGCATTGGAAGCTAATTTAAAATTCTAATAAGGTACTTTTAACTTAAAACGTACTATTAACAGCGACAGAGTGATTAACTTTATTTAGAGTACTAACTTTAAAAAATATTTATTTACTTATAGCACAATTGATTTATTTTTTCATGGATGAAAACTAGTCAGCAGCATTTTTTGCTTGCCATTTTCTCATCAGCCATTGAAAAATAATTGAAAAAGATCGTCTCTTAAACAATATGTATTATTTATACATCAATAGCTTTTGAATATAGTGTACAGCTAATTAATCCATTCATGAAGAGGAATAATATGATCCGTTTGAAACATTAGTATGGCGAATCAAGATTAGTGATAACTCGATTAAAAGATTTTTGTCTTGCTATCCGATATCGGTTATGGAGATTTTCGTCGTTTTTGATGCGATTTTTTAACGAACGATCAGAGTATCGTTCTTTGGATAATACTGTTTCATAATAATGCGTTTAAACAATTTTGTCTTATGCCACGTGGTGGTGTAAATGCTAGTCTTCCATACGACAGGACCGGTCCAAAATCCTAATCGAACTGTACCCCCAAACGCTGATAACTGAATATACTGTTACAGTAAAACACATAAATCAAGGGAGCTAGAAATGACAGATCAAGACCTCTTGAGGTTAGCAAAATGGTCACGCCGTTCTTCATGAAAAACCTCTTGAGTTTGCAGTGCCATAAAAGAACTCTTCACATCTAAATTACTTACTTGTTTGTTTTGTACATCAATATATTAGAGCTAGTCTTGTTGATAATCCGACGCCGGTCTTTACACGGCAGGACCGGGGATCAAATCCTCTCTGCACCGTTTCCTCGTAGTGAGAATTGATTATTCAAGGACGTGGTACCAAAACCGACCATTCAGCAAAGCAGAATATAAAGATAATATTAGGAAAACGTAATAGAAATGTTGGCTAACGCTACGGTTTATGATAGAATTTTGGTACACAGCTTGTGTTCTTTACATCATTTTAGGGAAGTGTTCAATAGCACAGTAGTTCCATTGCACAAAACTAATCTTGATTCTATTTGGCAAAAAAAAGGCAAAATGAGTTAATTACCGTATTGAAAATGACACTAATATAAAACAGCACTAAGTAGAAAAAATAGGATATAATTTCTTGGAATTTGTCATGCGTTAAGCGATTGTAATAATAATATACTCATTCAATGAACGAACGATTAGAACTGTAATAAGACCTATATAACTCTTTTTTTAACCTGTTTCCTTCCAGTCCAAACCTCCACCCAGGTGATCATTGTTGCATCACCTCCCAGAACCGCGTCCGTAACTCCGTAGGGTTAAATCATTTGCAGATGATTCATTTCCCGCGTGTACCTTGCGCCCCCGGGGGAACATTTAGGTTGTAATTTATAACGGATAGCGTGTGCCATGTTTCACGATTGCGTACATTCCACACCCGCCAACCAGGAGACAAATTAACCAATCTGCTTCGGGTGCGGGTGGCACACCTTTTTTTTCGGTTGATCTCTTCACCGTAAAGAAGTGCGTTTGGACATTCACTCATTTGCTCCGAAACGCCGGCCACAAATGGTACAACATTAACTGAATTAGAAACGGTCATGCATATTTCGCGGTTTAACGTACGTGGAGTTAAAGTATGTGTCGTTTACAATTCAGTTCGTCTGCATGGGGGAGAACGATCCCCAGCCAAGTGCTCCGTTACCATTTTCGAGATGAACATACCAAAAAAAAAAAAAACAGCACGAATGTAATACACCCGTACTGTCCACCTTACGAAGCAGACGTTCGCTATAAGTGACATAAAATTTGTAACAACAACATAAAAAAAACTGTCCTTGTGCATGGCAAACCGGAAAAAGAAACATACGTACACATACACGGGACAACCTTTTATTCAAGGTGTGGAAAAGTATCCTTCCATCCATTGCTCTAGTGGAACGACGTGGAACTTGTTGTTCGTTTTTTCCCTCCCTGCAACATGTTGTTGCGGTCGTGCTCTGGGCTTTGCTTTTGTTCTCGCTCGTTTTTTTTTCCAACTGACCACCGACCAAAAGAACCACAACTGACCATAAGCAACCCCGGAAAAAACGTTGCCCGGTGGGAAAGATTCACTCCAGAAGGTGAACAGTGAAAAAAACAACTCGCCAAAAAAAGGAAGGAAAACACCAAAGCGGGAAAAAATTATCCTTCAGCTGGGGTGTCCTTCTGCTGCAGGCGCGATGATGTTCTCAATACGGGAAACAAGATACCTTTTTTTGCCAGCTCCCCAGCTCGGATCGGTCGGCCAACACCGTGCCAGACGGTTTGACTGGTGAATAAAATAAGTTCCAAGTCGACACGTTCGGCCGTTCTCTCGTTCTTCCGTGCTCGGGTAGTGGTGGTTTTGACTCCTGAGGTTCCCGGGAAAAAGCATCGGATTTATGGTTTTATTTGATTTTAAATAGAAGCAAATGAAGATAAATGCGACTCCGCAGACCACACTGACCGCAAGCAACGACAAACGGGTGGAGAAAGATGAAAAAAACTCAGTACAACGGTGGGAATGTTTGCTTCGTGATTTTAGTGTACACAGCAGCAATAGGATTTTTACATACTTTAGGTATAACAAGATCAATTGGGGTTTTTAGTAAGTGAACATATTACTATGGTAATTGATATATTAAAAGCTAATTAAAATCTATATTACAATTAATATAATATATAGGGAATGTTCTATGGAAAGTCTATCGAATAATAAATCACGAATAATTAATTATTATAAGCCAGCAAAATGAAAAACAAGAACAAAATTATAAAAACTTCAATAGGGAATCACCAATCACGATAACTACGAAAAATTTGGACAAAAAAATTGGTACATATGAACTTAATAAAAGTAATTCGTAATTAAATAAAATAATTTGAAGATAATATGGAATGACAAATGTTTAATTCTAAAGGACCAAGTAAATTTGTACTGAAATTAAGCACTAAACAAGAATAAATTGAAATTATGTTAACATTCATAAACTAAATAGAACTCATATTAATTATAACCATGATACATTAAGCAAAATTACTCTCAAAAGTAAAGTAAGCAAGCACAATTACTAATACTAATCAGAATAAATTAAATAAAAGAGAGGAGCAATGGAAAAAAATCATTTTAAACTGAAAAAAAGAAGAAGCAACTACTAAAAGTTAGTGAAATAAAAATTAAAAC
>KB663733.1:448102-499068 GCA_000349025.1 Anopheles minimus | reverse complement strand
GAATTGCATATTACATTAAGTTTAGACTTAAGATAATAGTTATAAGCAATACGGCCTGGCCGTCACTGATGAATAAAAAAAAACGTTAAACTACAACTGAAACTGACTCATTTACAAAAAACAAACATTATGCAATATCTTCTGCGATAGGGTTTGTTCAAATAAATAAACTATATCAAAAGAAAATAAACTAGAAAGACATCTTACTTATTGAGTTTACTTAACTTGTACACAGTTCTGACTATTCTAGATAATTACAAGTCTCGGTAGCCAGGAATGACAGGCCAAGATTTCTCGAGGTTATAGACAGAAGCCTAAAAAGTGTGGGACACATTCAAAAATTTTAGAGAATCAATGAAAACAATTTAGGGTAGAACTCAATTAAACTTGGGAAGAAATTAAAAATTGTAGTGTGGACTTAAAAATTTTAAAAGATCTCGCGATTCCCTGTAATCTTGCAAGCTTCTCAATCCAACATTTTATGGACGAATTTCTGTACAATGCTGTTAGTTCTTAAGTGCAGGAGTAGGAATAAGTCTTAAGTACATATACATGATAGTTCATATGTGAAGCAATACGGCCTGGCCGTAATTTATGAATAAAAAAAAAGTTCATATGTGGATAGGTATGTTCTTAACACCTGAAAATAGCTGTGATCCTATAAATCCTATAAAAATAGCTGTGATCCTATGAAAAAACATTGTGCGATAACTTCTACGATTGGAGTCATCCAAATGACCTCAGTATCTCCAATGATTAATGATGTCATGCTGAGTTATAATACATAAGATATTGTAATAACTTGAGATCTGAGGTAGGCGAGCTTGAAGTTACCCTGAAAATCTATGTTGAATAATTTTTAGTTTAACGAAACGTTACATATTAGCCTGGTTCAAATGATATTCTAATTTTCAAGTGTTATATACTGTCCACCACTAGATATCGATATTTTTGTGTCACCAATCGGATGTTTCACACGTTTTCTGCTCTTAGGTTCCTTTCGCAATATTCGAATTTTGTCAATAAACGTAAAATAGCATAAAAAAAACAAAAATGTTACAATACAACTAATAGAATCCTCCAACAATTATTCACATTCATTATCCAAAAATGAGGGATTTGCGCTCAATTTCAAAATAAAATGTGTTGTTTGTTCTATAACTCATCATAAAGAAACGTTTTAACACACTAATTATTTCAAAATTCCAAATAAAATATAGGAAAAAGTAATAGAGCACAAATGCATCATAAGAATGCAGGAGAAACTAGCATCCCTTATTTGTTGTCCCATTTGAATATTTATGTACCAGAAATAAATATCAGAAATAAACTACTTTCAGTTAACAAAACTCAAAATGTTTGATATAGTACAAAATATCCCTACTACGGAAGGTTAGTCCCCTGTATAGTAATAATAATGAGACCCAAATTATCAGCCACACAGAAGTTCATTCAGTACATAAATAAAACGTTGAAAATTATTTTCACGTTATCCTTCCTCGCTTTGTGTATGAAAAATAAAATGATAAAACTTTAGAAAGGGTAAAAAAACACTTTATCGCCGTAGTGTGCTATTGTAAGCGTACATAACCAACACACACCCCGGCTAGGGTATAAAAAAAGTTATTCATCTAGTTTCTACTTTTTATGTGTCTCCTAACTGGTGGAGGGAATCCCGGTACCGTTTCGTTCGCTTTTTTTTTTTGAAACTCGCTCAAGCATAACTTCGTTATCACTGCAAAAGGCCACAGAGCTTAAACTCATTCTCTGGTTCTACCTTTGCGTTCCATCTTGTTTCGTTTTTTTTTACCTCTACTCACTGTTTTATGCTGGCACTAATTTATGTTTCTGGTACTTCTACGCCCCGTAAACATTTTTTTGTTGTTTTCGTCCACCTTCTAGCTTCCCTCCGCACCGTGACGTAGTCGGCCAAGCAATCAACGAATCAGCATTACCGGGAAAAGTTTACTTTTACGGAGCAGAAAAAAAAACTCACCACTACTGGCCGAAAATGTTAGTTGCCGAAAGCTTTTCCATTCGACACGGGGTAGTTGAACAAAAAATAAATAAAATGGGAAAATAAAACCCCCCCTTTCATCTCGCTTTTCACGAACGTAAAACGTGTTTGGTTTGAAGCGTTTTTTGCTTCCTCTTTGGGGCTGTTCTCGGGTGAAGTTGTGTGCGCTCTTGAATGTGCATTTCTTTCTATGTTGAATCCTTATTTATCTACTACATTATATGCATGATGATTGCTAATTCTTTCTCCGGTGCCGGTGTAATGGTAGTTGTGAAGCGATAAGGTGGAGAACACTAACACAGGTTAGTGGGAGCGATGAAAGCAAATAATTCTTTAGGATGAACATTAAAAATGGTATTTAATATAAATGAAATGAATGATTCCAGTACAGAAATTAGATTCTGTTCGGTTTTATATGTTTTATGAACAAAAACCTTAAGTTTACAAACACAAGAAACATACCATCAACGCAATACAAAGAAACGACCGCCATTCCGTGGAACTCATTACTCAGCAGCGTATAAAAGTTTCCGTCAAACTTTTCTTCAGCCGTGACAGTTTGAAAGATTACCCGTAGAACCGGTAAAGGCGAGATCGCTTGAGTGGGATGACGATAACAAACAAGCAAACATCCTGGGGCAAATAACAGTACATCTTATTGAAATTCCGTCCCGAACCCCACCACCGGTTCCTTTTCCATCGGTTTTTTATGAAACCTCCGGGAAGAAATACATTCCCGATCTGATGGTATGGAGGGATGTCGGATTTTCCCGCGAGTAGCATCCGTTTTCCGGAAATTTATTTCGCTCTGCGTGGAAAGAAACGGAAAAACATTACCTTTTGACAGGCGGCGCGTTTTCGAATAGTAATTCATCTTTTAAGTACAAAACACACGATCAAAAAAAAAAACGTAACCGTTTGCATAAAGTTAATCAAAAATTCCGCAAGCTGTTGAGTGAAATGGTTGTTCGTGCAGCACCACCAACCAGATCCCTGGCTGTGTCGGAAAGAAATTGCCTAATCAAATACAGAACAGCCTTCAAGATTTGGAAACACTCTGACGGCAGCACCTGTGCAATCCAATATGTTCGGAACTGTTCGAACTTTTGCTTTCCATTAGTGAAACGTGAGGAAAATGGAAGTGTGATAAAGCGTCACGTACAAGCCACACACACACACACAAACTCATGCCTAATGTAAATCCGACACCGAAAGGCGCAAAATTCAGAGCTAAAGCACCTTCCACGGTTTTGATCGGAAAATCTCCACCAAACACACACACACACACAGAACTCTTTTTCTGCCCTGGATTTTCCAGAGTGTTCGTTTTCTGTAAACAGATTTAAAACTTCTCGAAACTCATTAGAATTTTAATGCAAAGTGACGGCGAAAGAACGACGAATGGCGTCCGTTTTGCGTCCTCGTGGAGTTGGAAGAAGAAACGGGCGCTCCAAGGGAAAATGGTGACGGAAGTGATTAATATTCGATTGTAAGGTAACTGCTGCTGCTGTGGATGGTTCGTAAGTCAGTACTGCCAAACCTTGGTTGATGGGGCTTGCAGACAAAATGGTTGATTGAAAATATTAAAATTCACACAACTGGCAACAAATTGGTGGGAAAGAATACAGTTTATACTATGTTTCTTCTGTAAAGAGATGCGAAATTTTGTGGGGAAAATCTAATTTCTAACAACCCATCAACAGATGGACAGCACTACCGGACCGGTGTGGTAGACAATGTAGACACAGCTCAGCGTATGTTAAAAACGCACACATGAAGATTAATGATTATCGCCCCGGAATCTAAGCGTTTCCACCACATGCATGCATAAGGGCATGCATAAGGGTTTGCAGGTATGCATATTAAAATTAGCCCCAAAGCTCAATGCTCAGCCTGCACTCTAATTGCATCCCGCCATTTCTTCACCACCGTGCTGCATCCCCAACCGTCCTGCCATTTACCACGTGAAACTCCCAGCTGAAAGTCAGGAAGCCTAATTGGCAACGGGAGGGAAAGGGGGAGAGGGGGTGGTTACCCCGTAACTGAATCACTATCATCACGGTGATGATAAAGATAATGACGTCGGATCGGAAATAACAGTTCATTACATTATGTGCCTGCAGCCTGCAGTTGTAGGAATTGTGCTCAATTAGTTAAGATTTTTACCAGAGTTGTTCTGCTTTCCAAAATTCGAACTGATTGTTCGTTATTTTGTTTAAAACCCCAATTGTTTTTTTTTTGTATGAAGTATTCACTCACAACAAACCGTATTAATAATTTCATTTTCCACCGAGAGTACGCAAATTTCATTTAGGCAAATTAATTCCTTACCACCATAGCGTTTCATCATTTGCGAGAGTGTCTGTGTGTGTGTAAAACCACCGTCAGATTTTACGGATCTCGATTTCTGAACCGTTGGGAAGCCAGTCAGTCTATGAACGTCGCTACATCACATTGTGACGGATGTGTGCGATGGTGCAGGATGGGAGCTGGCTGCTAATGGTTTACGTTCCGCCGGTAAAACCGGAATCACCCGGTCCGCCGACTTATCGTCATTGTGTCTAACACTCTTGGGAGTTTGGGGTTGGAAAATGGAGTTGTACCTGGGGAGTAATGGAGGCGATGTAACGATTTTTGGCAAACTTGGTCTATAGGTTACCAACGTGTTCTCTCTGTCGTGCTCGCTGACGGAATCGATTCCACCTGGAACCGCTGACGGATCGATCGCTGTTCACCTGGTAAGAAACATTTGAGTAAATGGGAAACACGTTACGTTGCGGACCAGGAAAACCGTAAACTGGCCAGAACCGGCCAGTAAAGGTCACGGCGGATTTGACCCACCGAACAGATGGACGTTAGAATGTTGAACATTACCCGTTTGTATATTTAAAAAAAAATCTATAAATCGTCCCCTCAAGGGATGGAAACCTGTATTTCTTGTTTCTTCTAATAGCTTCCAGTACCAAAAATATACCGAATTAACCCGAAAAAATGCTTCCGAAACCGTTGAAGTTTCGGTTGAAGCCGAAACGAACCAGCCTGGACAGAGGAGTGCATGCAAATGTAGTTGAAATAGGGCGACCGTAAACAACACATGGTCCGGCATTGAGCCGGTCCTTTCTCAGGACCGGACAACGGTCAGTTTTTTCCCCGGTCAGATCGACCGCGTGTCGCCGGCCGATGAAATAAAGTCCCCTAATCAAATAAAATCATAAGACAGCAAAACGTGTGACGAGCGAAGAATGTGGCGCATTGCCAGGCCATTGCAACCATATGGTCGTGTGAGAAACGTGCGGAACCCTTTTCTTATCCTTTTTTTTACACTTTCTGTACGCTGAGAAAATTGTTTTAGAGAAAAAAGAACCATTTCGATGTTACACATCATTGAATTGCATTAGAAAATTTTATATCCGTTTCATAACCGAGCTTCGAAAGGTTTTTCATTAGCAGCATTTGAGGAGTTCACTCTCCCACTATCGTAAAACACACTTGGGCGCGACACATTACACAGTTTCAATTGGACTCCGGCCCCCGGGCATAGAGCAAAGCGCGTAAACGCCAAAAACCTGTAAATATTCTATCAGCAAACCCGTCTGCTTTTAATGAGCACTATTACGCTACGCCGTAAATAATGCGCAGCACACTCTTTACCATTAATCACGCATAAAATGCCTATGGGAGTAGGGAAACTACTTGCTTGGTGTACCCCACAGATCGGGGCACAAAAGTGTTCCTTTATTTCGTTGCCATAGCTCGAAAGCGCTAGCGCTCACGGTGCGATAAAGATGAAGATTATGTGCTTCGGCATTCGCATCGGTAGTGGAATCAAAAATCGTTTTGCAATGGCGTTTAAATTTTACGAGCGCGAGAAAGTGAAACCACTAAAGCACTCTGTAAACGGTAAGGAAGTTTAGTTTTGCCGAAAAAAAAGCTTAATAAATGCATTATTTGGATTGAGAATTTTATTGTGAATTGGAGTGGAAGCAGAGAATTGTAAATTCTTGTTCGAATTAACACTAAAGCGACCAACATTTGGAAGTTGGCAAATGGACCGTCATATTGAATTAATCTTTTGCTTTTCAAGCTTGAGTATTTTTGTTACAGTGGTTAACTAAATGGTTTTAAATGTTAATACCATTTCCAAAGCTATCTAATTGCAGCTCAAAACAAGTACTTCATGTACATAAATTATTACAACAATCGTTCAAGTTTACACATTAATTGCTTCAACAGCATAACTCATCATAAACTATTATTTTTTTAATTTCAATTGGAGATTCAAATTTGGGCTTTGATCGCCATAAATTAACAATTACAACAATGTATAGAACAGATTCATTTAATCAACAGATATTCATGCTTTCATATATTAAAGGAATTAATCGAAAGTCCTAGATTATTAGTTGAAATGCTTGTAAATTGGTGTTAATAAATCAAACAGTAGCAAACAGATAGAGTAATGATCGGCTAACAGATGTTTTTAATGTTTTTAAAATTGTGATAAAGTTATTGGAATAATTCCCATTTTTTTTTGCCTGGATGTTTATAACATTACCAAGTAAACAATATACACACCGAAGTATCTGATACTAATTCTCCAAATCTAAAAGTGTCTTTTAGAAAATATGGCTTTATAAAAATTATGGTTTTCCTTGTGCTACCGTTGATGTGCTTCGTATTTCGAACTTTTACCTCCATTGCGTTGATAGTTATTTAAAGGTTTCTATTTTATTAATAATGGATTGGATTTATAGAAAGCTATACCATGGATCATAACGATGCATTATACCGCTATCATAATAGAGATACTGTGAATTATGAGTTGAAAAGATGAAATGAAAATGATGTGAGTCAGTCAGGATTGACTATGTGAGGCTAATGTAGTTAAAAAAAAGTCTAGTGACCAGAAAAAGGCCGAGATAACCTAATAAGTTCTAGAAGGAGATGACCGATGTTGATAAGATACATAAATTAAACATCTTAATATCGTTAAAAGTATTTCATCTCAATAAATAATTTCAAATTGTTGTAAAGTTGAATCAGTTAAAATGACTAATGGGTCGTTCTAGTGCTAATGCTTTATTGGTTTGATTTTTCGAGCAAACCTGCATTCAACACTTTTGACCTTTGCGCGATAAAGAACCTTTTTCTTCGTTCGGCGATGAAACTACTCGTCTGGCAAAAAGATGAGGAAAAACCCGCTTAAGACATACGACCATTGGAAATGAAATTTTCCCCTGTGTCTTTCATTTATCCAACTCTACAAACGGCACCGATTCCTTCTCTATGCATATGATTAACGGGAAAGGAAAGCGTACGGTGCAAAGGGGATGCCATCGTGAAATATTTCACTTCTCGTCCCATGATGGGTGCGTTCTTTGTGCGATTTTCCACGCAGACGGTCGAGTGAGATTGTGCGCCTTTCGCCATCTTTGTCTGCCAATGCTCCGGGGAGAAAAATGGAAGATACTTGGTCCTCATTGCCACCACACCAGAGGGTGGGTGAGATTCGCTTTATGATGTCTGCGTACAATGTGTGTTCCGTTACCTTACGGGACACTTTCCACAGCAAGACACCCTCCTTCAAAAACAAAGCACGAACTGGAAATGCTTTGAATTTAGTTTTTACCCCTTTTTTTTCCACCCAACCCAATGCGTGCGAAAGATTTTTACTCCGTACGCACGGGCAAGGAAAAAGCGGGCCTCAGATTCAGTGAGGTTTAAATAACATGTTTATTGATCATTAAAATTTTGACGTGCTTCCTCGCCGCGCCACGTGTTTGCGTATCTCCGAGAAGCACCGATAACCAAATATCTGTGCATTGCCCCATGTATCCCATTTTTCATCCAATTTATTTAGAAATATACATAAAAATCCTTGGCTTTACTGGGAGTAACTTCTGCCATGAAACGATAGCGCACCCAGTAGATGGGGCTTTTGTTCGGCTATAAGTGCGAATCCATCTTGTCGTAAATCCTACCGGAAACCCTTTAAATTTCCCATTGTGAGATAGGGTACGGTGGAATGGAAAGGATACTTTTTTTTTTTCGGATAGAAAACAATCCTTATCTATTTAACAATGCTCCGAAAATGAAGCATATGACCAATGCGTATTTGTATGTGTATGAGTAGCTCGCTATATTATGGAAAGGAATGATGATGTATGTTGTTACGATAGCACACCATTTTTTCTATGGCTAATGAGTAAATATTTGCTTGGCGTATTTGTCTTAATAATTCAAAAGTTTCAAAGCGAACACAAGAGTTTTAGAAATAAATTATTCGACTGAGGCAAACTTCTTCTAGGTCGAAAAAATGTAATTATTCTGATGTTTTGTAAAGGACATCATCTAAAACTACCTCAATTGTGCTGAATTAAGAATATTATCACAATAAAGAGTATTTATATAAATACATATAAAAAAGGAGTGTTGTGAAATAATCATGTCTCATTAACAATTATTTAATACAAACAAAATGTTCTGGAAGATCAGACTATTTTATCGAGTGATTCTCAAAGTGATATCTAATGCCGACTAGCGATCGTCGGGATATATCTGATGTACATTAGGTAGCAAATAATTAATACAACAATTAGCACTCTTGATATTACGTTTCACCTCTGTTTCAGATCTATTTTTTGTGTAAGAACTTTATCTCTCGTTATTGAAAATAGCCGAAATATTCTTTTCATCAATGAATCGAAAAATTAGCCCAACCAGTTTTCCCACATAGTTGAAATAGAATCTAGGGCTGCCAATTATATAAAAAACCATTCCCTGGGCAATGACATCTATGCTACCTGAAAAGTAGGGGCTGGAAAAAAAATCATTTCAATTTCATTCCAATTTTATTTTATGCGATTAAAGAATATTAAACTAAAATTGGTTTTAGCTTCTAAACTAATCATTTTCTTCATTGTTATAGAACGGCAAGGTCATAAGCACTACTTGAATGTTGTAAACGGTTAGTATAACTAAAGATTAGAAGCAAACGAAATGTATACAGAACTAAAATTTCTCGTCAAGTACAGAATTTTGAGGATTTTTTGGTATTTTTTTCGGGAAAGTCGTCTGCAGCCAAGTTTAATGTCAAACGCGTTAAACGGTTAGAATTAAATGTGTTGCATTGAGAATCCTTCCGTTATATGTTATTTTTATTAGTTATTCCTGAAACTTTGGCAGATGAAGGCACTCAATCGTGAGCGGATACAGAGGACTTCTGCAGCCGGCCAAGACCGCGAAGCGCCGGATAAGTAAGTAAGTATGTAAATATTCCTGAAACTTTAAACTCGAGCACTTCCGGGGATCGTTTTATTAATTAAAGTTTAAATTGTATGCTAAATTGATTTTAATCTCTTCAACCATAATCAAAAAATATCTGGTCGTTTGTCGTTAGTATAAATAATATAAAAAAAATATGTTTAAATTGATAGCATATCTATCGTTAAAGCTGGTCTGGTTTTTTATTTCGATTTCGAAAACAAGGTCGTGTTTGGTTTTAAAGCATATCCACCAAATAGCCACAAGGTACACATTTTCACCACCCAACACGGGGATTTAAATCCGGAAATACATCCAACACAACAAAAAAATGCAAAAAAGAAGTTAACCGATCATAATAATGTAATTAATGCTGCTTGCCTCATCAAACGGGTTGTACACACACACACAGACAGACACACGGTCAACTGCCCAACATTTTGGGACGGTTTGCCTTTCATCCCGTCCGTCTGTTTGCCGGCATTTGGACCGGGGTCGATGCCCTTGCCCTAATTTCATCCACAAAACCACCAACGCCACATATCGCCACGACTCGTCCGGCAACGCATCCCATCCAACAAACTGCAAAACGTTCGCGATTTCACCCCTCTCCCCAGCCAGGCATTTTGGGGGGCGAAATCACGCGCCAAAATTTACCCAAAAACCGTATGTCCACCGGCACCGGTCGGCGTATGCCTAGTGCCGTGGTGCGCCCTCGTTCGCAACATTCAACTTTCAGCACAACCGGGAGAGGCCGGCCCATGCATTCTCGGCTACCTTGCCCTACCGCAATCGGGTACGGTCGAGTTGGTGCCGCAGTATGGATGGGGGTGGTTGTGGTGCTGATATGCTAACGAATGCCCGTACGCCTGTCAGCGTGTAAGGATAATCGTGGCTGCCAGACGACCTTCCCGATGGTTTTCCCCCGGTACGCTGAAGGACGAAGCTATCGATCCCAAAAACTCTCGCGCGATGCGTCGTTGTCACGCACCAGCAAGCGCTCCGTAGGGAGCGCACACGACACATAACACAGGCAGACGGGACAGACGGACCATACGGTTTTTGGGCCCGTATACGCCTTACGGCAAAGGTGGCACAGTACTCCAGTCAGCTGATACGCTCGCAGGACGCAACCGGAGTGAAAGTGTAGCGTCGATAGTGTGGAGAAAGGGAGAAACACCCTCCCCCGGTCTGTCTGGATGGGGGGGGGGGAGGCGATGGCCAATGACCGGACCGAAGCCAACTTTCCAAGAATCGATTGAGGTGAGAACCCTTTTCTCTGGGTTTGGACCCGACAACTCCGGACCCCTCTTGTGGTGAGTCTAATCTTTTCCAGCAACACTCAAATCTACACATTGCAAAAGGCGTACTCGCTCGAAAAGTAGGTTACTTTTCCGATAGACCATTGACCAGGCACCGGACACCAATGTGTCGAGTAGGGGGGGGGGGGGCTAGTGCCGGTGTAGGATTGAACTCTTCTTTTCGCTTTCGCCCGTACCGGAAGTGCCGTCCGTAACGCCTCGTGTTGCTCCCGATCGACCTGGGTTCAGGCTTTCGATGAGCGAGTGTACAGTGAACACAGTGCCGGGCATGCAAAAGCGGAGCATGTGTCGTCGGGTTTTTCGCAAATATCCTTCTCCTCCCGCTAGTGCACTCCCTGGCCCATCCCTGTACACGGTCGGTCGGGCAACTTTCACTTGTGCCATCGCTCGACAAAACCGGAGCAGACCCGGTGGGCCGGTTCCCGGTGCGGACGGGTGATATCCCACGGTACGAAACGGGAGGCATGTTTTACAATCGTACTGCTGCTGCTGCTGCTGCTCGGTTGTGGTGCTATCGTTTATGATATTTGCCTGCAACACATCCTTGAACTTGAGCCTTTTCTGAGTCTGTCCCAGCCCAGGGAGGACGTGGTGGTTTTGTCGGGTGGGTCTAGGCGAGCTCGAAGGCTCTGGGTGCCGATTCATCGCCAACCTTCCTGCGGGTGCACACCGAACGAGTCCATCATCATCGTCAGTGTCGTGCCGGAATTGGGTGTGCCGGCAGATAAAATTCGATGCACTCTCGGTTTTTGGGTCCCGACCGGTTGAGGGCTCCCGGCGGTACGGCTCATTTGCCGGATAGTTTGGTGGATGCTTCCAACCAAGGCAGTGCAGTGCAACAGTTGGTGTGCCCCAGTTCTGAACATTTGGGGCACGCACACACACACACACAAGTGTACTCGTAGTTATAGACAGTGGGTATCGTTGCCGAAATACGTTAATGATATGATCAACATGGTCTTTACGCTACTCTGCTGGTTCGAGACCACGCCATCGACATCGTATGGGAGTGATGAATTTTAAAAGGTAAATTACACACCTCACTGTATAGATTAAGCGATAAGTGGGGCCTTTAAAGGTAAACGCTAATGCTCCATTCGAATCCCTCACCTTTCGGGGTAATTCAAAATGAAGCACATCTACGGGTAGTGTGGCCACAGTTCACCTAGTCGGCTGTGGACCTCCATCGTTAGTCATCGATGTCCTCCCTTCCGGAAAACCGACCCGATGCAAATCTCTGCGTTAATACCTAATTTGCATATTCCCCTTCCGAAGGTTTCCCAACCAAACTAGGGTTAGTAGATCCGCACTAACCGTGCCGTGTGCAAGAAAATGGCCAACTCGCTGCCCTGCCCAAAATTCGCAAACCTGCATTGCGTCGCAGTGAAGTCGCGCGAAGATGCGGCAACAAGTGTACGCTAAGTATGGAGCGAAACCCATCATCACACACGTCATGCTGTGGCGTCATCGAACGGTTGCTCTTACTCCCCGGCAGGATGTCGAGCCGTTTGTTGGATTAGACAGCAGCATATACATTATTTATGCCACTCAATACATCATTTGGTGCTTCGGCTGCTATCACACACGGATCGACGCAAGAAAGTGCCTGTGGTAAGTTGCTCTGGAGTTACGATTTGGGAACGATTAGTAGTAGTAGTAGAAGCATTACGCCAGTCGACCCGATTGACGGGTTTGGTTTTGTATGCAGGAAAGATGATGGCCTTTGATTGGGGGCAGAGTCCAACCGGTTCACTTTCACTTAGTTCGCTTTCCAGGAGAATGTCCTACATAATTGCAACGTTATGGGATATTTTTGATGTTGCAGGGCATTATAATTAGAATGTTGCACGTTTTTCATGAATAAGTAAGTAATTTTTTTGATTTTTTGATTTCTTAAGGTGCATCGAAGATCGTTTGTCAATAAAACGTTGTTTACGCAACCAAATAGTACTATAAGTATCGACTAACCAATAAAATCCCTCTACGCAATCCCCTTTTGCCTAATTTGTTTGACAAATTCATGTTTCCACAACAACTTCACTTTGCTTAGTGAAATATTAATGTTAAATTACTGGCAGATAGCTGTTGCC
This sequence comes from Anopheles minimus, assembly GCA_000349025.1. Lineage (NCBI taxonomy): Eukaryota > Metazoa > Arthropoda > Insecta > Diptera > Culicidae > Anopheles > Anopheles minimus. The sequence continues at coordinate 486,376 of KB663733.1, read as the reverse complement.
AGTAACATAATGCTTTCAAACAATGTGCGCCTAGGAACCATTTAAAAATTAGCTATTCCAACTGTTAATTTGTATAGCTGTGGTTGTACTACATAGATTCCGTGGTGTAGAATAAAATCTCCCAGTGACTAAAAAAACAGAACTGTTGGAAATGAACCTCTAGAAGCTAGAAGAAATAGAAACAAAAAACCTAAGTACCGTAAAAAAAAAAACCTTTTCCCACATCCTTTTTTTTCACCCCCCCACAAGTACACCATTCCGGGAAACGTAAAAATAAGCCACGCCTTCATAAAACATTAAAGTGCTTCACAAATTTTTTTTCCTCGAATTTATTAACTCAGGCACATCCCATCCCTTTCGTGCACACAGCCTGCACGAATGTATTCTTTCGCATTCGAACCGGGGGATGTTTTTTTTCTTCTTTTCTCATTTTTATGGCGCGCGCTCCTTTTGTTTTTGCCACCTCGCAAAGAATGAGGAACTCGAGAGCAGCACACACTCCTGTGCGCATTTCGTCCTACATCTCGGGTTCGGGGTTGGAAAAAGATCCTCCACGACGGGGAGAACCGTTCCGTCGTCGGTGATGTAGATTTCCATTATTTTTTTTTTCTTCTCTCCACCGTCCGGAAGCGGAAAACGCACCAACACCACTAATGTCGATGTCGGCACGGCATCAGCGAAGACGCCACCAAATAGTGAAACGAAGTGCTAGCGCGAGTTCTGCTCCGACGGTACATAAAGCATCCCTCTTCCATTTTTCCAACCTTTTTCCCCCAAACCACCGTTCCAGTCCCTCTCCTTGGGAGAGTTAGAGGGGGTTGGAGGTGTGATGAAGTACATATTTCCACATTTTCCACTTCCGCTGCTGTGGCTGAGAATATTTGCCAAGAACTGAGAAAAAGGCGGCACCATCTTGAGCAAGGCAGGCGAAAAAATATCTTCAAATGGGAAAAAATATATATTTCCACGAGATTGGATCTGTGTGTGGGTGTGTGAGGAAAAGAGCGAGAAAGAGAGCTAGTGATTCTTTTTCTCTACAACGACCTTAAATAAGGTACAAGGCTATCGGAACAATAGGGAGGTAAATTCGTAATGATAAGAAGGCTTCTGAATCAATAGTATGGTTATTCCTTTAATAAAAAATAAGTAAAGTTTTGCAAGAATTCATAAGTTACTAAGACTCCTTCTGCTAGCGAAGAAGTCCATGAACACGCAACTGCTTCCGTTCCCATAGCAACACTACTTGCTTGCAGATCCTCAGACAAATCTTTCTTTGTGACTGGCATAGACTTCAAATAAAATCACTAAAATAAAAACCGCTTTCCTTCTCGAACAAGAGTAAGATACGATCGAAGTTTGTCTATGCAATGGCAGCCGCATAAAAAATGTGCCCTACAAAGAAACTAAGACGTGCTACACCCTCCTCAACGTTCTCGCTGTGTCCTGTTACGTCCGTAACTAGGAAGGATAGCGAACCAACCGCGGGCTCGCTATGTTTGTCCCTTTCTTTATCCACATCTTTCACCTCTTCGCCGGATTCTCACAATACACCGTCTTTGCGTTGGCGCGGTCAAAAAGGACTTTTTTCGCTGTTTGAGAGCGCGTTTCTTTCATTACCGCCGCTCACGATGTACAAGGATATCCGTCTCTTGGTTTGCGATGTTTTTTTTTTCTTTTTCTTTTTTTCTGCGTGATCGAATGGTTTGAGTAAATGCTAGAATTGCGCCCCAGCACCTTCCAATAGCATGGAGATGAAATTTAGAGCGTGCGTTTGAGCAGTACACAGAAAAAAGAAAGGCTTCTCCATCTCACCGTTTTTCCTTCTCGCTCACGCTTACCACACTGTACCATCGCGGGAGAGAGGGAGAAAGTGAACCCTCGGCAAAGAAAGCAGATCTGAAGCGACTTGATGGTTTTCTCACTGAGGGTCGTCGTCGATGTCGTCGTCCTTATAACCGGGGGTTCGCCGTCGTCCTTGCGCCCGTGCATTGGTGTTGGTGCACATTTTCTTCCGGAGTTGAACTCTTTTTCATGCTAGCTGTCGTACACACGCGCGCGCTCTCTCTCTCTCTCACTCTCTTCGCTTTTCCTACTCTCACTTTCTATAGGGCACTTCTTTATCTTTCATCCCATCGCTATGTTTCTTTCTCCCTCTATCTCTCTCCTTTTCTCTCCCTCTCGCTTCATTCGTTGCGTGTTTGAAGGAGATGACAAGACGGGGGAAAGAAAATGGAACATAAATAAAACGACGATCCTGGCAGGCGAAGGATAAGACAGTTTTCACGAGAGAAAAAGCATCGTGAGAGTTATCCTTTTTTTTCCCTTTTTGTGTTTTGTGTGCGAAATGCAGTGGTGTGCGTATGCGAGGTATGTAGTATGCGTTACCCCATTATATATATATGGGCACAGGGGTATCCGATCGTCCTTTCGGCGTAATCCTTCGCTCGCCGACTTTTGGGCAAGGAGGCGCATGGTGGTGCATGCATGGTAGTGCGGCGCGCGCGTGTGTATGTAAATATTCTGGAGACGAATGTAATTTTCTTTTGCCTTTTGCTTCTTGCCCTGGTTCCATCCTGCCCTCTACCTCCATGCCCTTTCCTGCCCTATATACTATTCCTCCTCTTGCTCTCGCTCTCTCTCTTTCTTGCGCTCTCGCTCTCGCGGTTCTGTTTACTTCTGCATCGGTGAGGGATACTCCCTTTTGTCCGCTCCGGTTCTCCGTACCCCTTTTTCCTGCCTAGCCGGGGTATTCAAGGAGATTTTTCTTTTACACACAGTCTACCGCACGACGCGCGAAAGAAGGAACCGTCGCGCACATAAACCGAAAGAATTTGGCAGCCGCGCAAGCACACACACACGGGGTGCTGAGTTTTCGTTTCGATGTCCTTTAGGACGGATCGACGGCCGGTTGGCGGCCGAAGGCAAAAATTCGCAACCCAGTCGATCTCGCGCGCTCGCTTGTATATACACAGGGTAGGTTGTGGCTGTGTCTGTGTCCGTCGTGTACATCGGTGGTGATAAAGCGCGAGAAAACTGTGTGCAATTGTGCGTGTGTACCGCATCCTTAAGCGTAAGGATTCCATGGAACGCGGCACATAAAAAGCCCTCCCACTGTTGCCGAAGAAAGTATTCGGTGCTTTCGGAGAGGGGCAATGCGAAGAGTGCTATTTTTGGGCCTGCTTTTCCGCATTTTTTTTCCTCGGTTAAAGCCCTCTCCTTTTTATCCTTTCACTAAGCAATGGTTGGTTTTTCTCATTACATTTTCCTGTCTTTCTTTTTCCACCGCTTTTTAACAGTGGGCAATCTTCCGCCCGATCTCACGAGAAGGAGCTGCAGGCCCACTACTAACACAGGCGTCCGAACACTTTCACGGGATGGTTTGTTTTTTTTTGCTTTCTTTCTTTCTTTCTGTTGGTTTTATTTGCGCTTCACGATGGTGCCCCAACCGTTCGTGTTATGTATCCTTTTTACTTCGCCTTTTTTTGTGTTTCACACACACACACAGCGAATCTCTTGCGCGGTAGCCCTTCTTGAGAGGGCAGCTTCCTAGCGAGTAAGAAAAGAGGAAGAAACGGTTTCCGCATCCTTAGCGCGTTGCGCGTCTTCGTTTACTTTCGGGCCCAGCCGAACCGTGGGAGTATTGGTGATTTTTTTTAATCTTCCTTTCTTTTCATTTCGTAACCCTTTTCTTCGTTACACATTATTATTTCGCCTTCTGCCGCCCGTCAAACAAGAACTCGGCAAGACATTTTGCGGACTCCCACGAACTCATTCCGTGACGCAACACCGTGGCCATCGGATCAAGTGCTCGCCGGAGTCTTCGCGAGTGAAGATAGGCAGTGTAAACGGATGTAAAAAAATTGTTGGACAATTTTTTGGTGGATAAAAACGCATTGATCAATCAATACGATCGTTTCGAAAGTGAAGAAACTGTGTGGATAAATAGTTCTATTTGAACTTAATACATAAAATAAAATTCTCGTGAACGTATATTATAGCTCGAATTTATAAATTTAAAAGTGTAGTTCGACAAGTTAACCGGAATGAACAACAGTGATATAGTGCTTCAATCAAGATTAGTGAATTTAATGAATAAATAAGTGTGTGAAGTTTGAGTTTTTGTGATTATATGCTAGTGCTGATAATTATGTCAAAAGGAAAAATAGCTTCAACGAAGTGATGAGAATCTGGGGATAAAGAACTTCAAGGTAATGTCTATGCAGACTTTTTTAAACTTCGAACTTCAATGTAAACCCTTTTTTAAACTTATGTATAAATATAATGAAAGATAAAAGGAAAAAAAATCCCTTCTAATTTTTATCTGCAGAATGTTATTATTGGATCAATTTTACTCAAATCACTAAATGATTGAATTAGAATATCTATTTGTACAATCTATATAAATTCGATAAAAAAAATTAATAATCTATTAGTGCTCATTGGCTACTACTTAATTGGAACATTTACTACTAAATAAACAGCAATTTTTTCAGTAAAAAAATAGAAAAAGCTAATTTAATGTTTTCTAATTAGTAACCATAATTAACTAAACATCACATACATGCGCATGCAATCACTCGTGTGCATGCATGATGCATCATGAAGTGCATGGTCAGTGCTAGCGAACACTGAACATGCTTTATTGTGTGCTTATTCTATTTTTCCCATTCCACACTACCAATGGACCGACAACAACCAAACGGACGATCCAAACCGTTGACAGTACTGGCAAGCGAGAGCATGAGGGAAGTGTTGCTGAACGTTGCATTTTGGTACACCACATTTCGTTGTGTTGATTTGTAATGCTAGACAGGAAATGATTAGAAGTGAAGGGATACCATGCTGGTTTTATGAAACAGTTCATTCGTCAAAATCTAATTCAACGGCGGATGCAGTTTATACTCAATCAAATTGGTCTTTTTTACTATAAATCATAATTATAATGGTAATTTAATTAATTATTTTTTGAAGGGATCACTCGTAATAAAACATTATTAAAAATATTTTTATAAATTATTTTAAAAAGAGAAATTTGCCACAGGGGTAACTGCACCCTGATTCTGAAACATTTCTATGCACTTTGCACTGAAACAAAACTGATGGAAAGAGATAGAGAACGTGTGGAAACGATTAGAAGAACTGGATTAAATGAAAAAGAGAAAAAGAAATGCGAGATAAAGCAGAAAAGAGAGGGCTGTTGGTGAGAAGACAACAATAAAAAAATCTTTATCCTGAGTTAGAATCCCCCTTTTCGTATCAAGGACCAAGGATACGGAGGTCATCGGGTGTACTCCACCTTGCATGTACCATTAATGCAGCAGCTACGTTCGATGTATATGTTTATGTATATATAAATACACACACACGAAGCGCAAGTGAACAGCGAACTGTGGTGGCCGAGAGTGCACGACAGAAATGCATAAAAGAAAATAGAATGAGATCGATTCGCCTAGCCGAAGCGAGAGACGAACGCTAGAGAAAGGAGAGAGATGCAAAACAGAGTGCAATAATGAGCAAAATGAGGAGAAATAGCGCAACAACGACAACAGCAAAACAAAACCAACAACATAAAAAAGGATACGAAAAAACCAACGCACGCACGTTTTCCTCTCAAACGTGCGTTCGGCGACGCATCGGTGCATCGGTAGCAATAAATTTCCAAAGATGTGCACTGGCGAGATGCATCGCCGAGTTGCTAATGTGCGTACGCACCCACACTGCGATGCAGGCTGCTACATACCACAAGGGGGGGAAATGGGGCAAAAGGCGGGCGGTTGGTAGGAAGGGGAAGGGAGAGGTACAAGCAGTGGTGTGAGGAGCGAGATGGGTGGGAGTTGGAACAGAAAGAACGCAAGTGCAACCGCGACAGGATGCAGGACATTGCAGCCACCGTGTGGGCCGTGTGCTGGAGCTGATCCTTTTTCGCTCGAGCCCTTTTGCTTTTTGCAATCTATTTTTTCTCCGCCAATGCCACGACTTTTTGCTGTCGCCGCTACGGATGGCGAGGTGGCGTGCTAGTGCCATCGCGCACAACGGCGTCAGTGCACAATTACTAGCGACATGGATTGGACCGGAGCAGCGTCAAGACCAACAGCAGCAGCAGCAGCAGTAGGGATGTGAACAGTTGTGGCACGAGGCCCTCCGGTCCATCCTGTGCTGGAACTGGTGTTTGTGTGCTCGTGGAGACGCCCGTGGAGCACCATCTTTATCATCTTTCGCCTTCCAGGGAGTTGCCATCCCAATGTTGACTTTATTCAATTTTACATCCCTTCGTCCGGCCAGCTTAGGCTCACACGAGTGGTAAATTTCTTGTATCCTTGTTTGATTCCTTTTAGGATAAGGGTAAAAAGTTAAAACATTGTTTTAATGAATTTATTTTTTGTTTTATTTTACGACAGATATCTCCAAACTGTAAAGTACTCAACAACGATCAAGCAGCTTCTCTTCGGGTAAAGAACATTGTGAAGTTCGAGTCGGCGGATAATAAACGGAAACTATAAAAAACAACCTCTGATCTCACGTATCAGCCGTAGTAGTTTTTGTACACTGTACCAAAACTTATTCTCCCGATAGAACTCCAAAAACGAAGGCACAAACTCCACAACGCATCTACGTCAACGAGAGCGTAACAGTAGAATGGGTCCGTGAGCCATCGAAATTTGAATTCTCCCCACACACATGTGCACACATGTCCACATAGTTCAAAATCAGCTGCTGCTTCTGATCTTGCCCCCTTTTTGAGCCATCTTTGCCAAGGACGACCAGCAAAGGAGTAGCATCGAACAGAGATTATATACACGTACATTTCGGATACGCTCAACCCAGCCCAAGGTTCAGAAGTTAATGAAAATCAAAGTATTCTCCGAACGTTCCTGAACGGAACGGATACGGATATAACGGGAGGATCACGGTACGAACGAAAAGGGGAGAACGGTTCCACACTAGTGTGCAACACTACTACCACTACCAAACCACTATTGCCACTACTTACCACCACCAACACACGCCCGAGTGCCATGGCGACAGGAGCAAGACTCTGAAGGCTGGAGATAATAACTACGATGAGGAGAAATTTCGCATCAGTTACGCAGTCGAAAAGGTACGGCGCTTGAGATGGTCGTCTCGAGAAGTTCGAAACAAGCGTCCTAAACGTACTGGACGATGGAGCACGAATATGCTACTGCTGTATATGTTGAACCGGTGCGTGAAACGTTGGCAAATTCCTCGCGAACAAGAAATGATCGTCTTCTAGCAAATTGATACAGTGCGTCACGAAATGTGCAGTGCGGTTAATCAAAAGTTCCATATCGTAAGTGTAAGAGGCATGTAAGTGATACAAAAGAGTGCCGCAATCAGAAGTGGAAAATATAACCAACCGAAAAAAAGAGAGAGCAAAAGTACGAGTGCCGCGTGCTGGAAGTTCTTGGTTCCGGGCGGGTGCAACATCTAGTCGTGCAGTTAGTAATGGAAAGTTAAATCAAAAATACATCCCAACACCTCACCGCCCGTTAAGGGCAGAATGTTTTAGTGCTAGCTTAGGGTAACCAAAATGAAGTGCAATAAGAATACCGAAACTACCGTATAATTAGCTAAATTTCGTCACTCCATCATACGAGCGTGTGATTTGAAAGATTCAAACGGATGGACTGTACTAGAAAAAAAGGGCCAACACTACGGGGCAAAAAAAGTGCGAGAAGTGCAGAACACGGTCCCGCTAGCAAGGAGAGCGAGAACGAATCCCTTCCCAGTAGTCAACCACCGAGGAAGAAACGCACCATTTTCTTGCGCAGCATTTTGATCTTTGCAAGAAAATCTTCATCTTCATCCTCGACTGCGCGCCCTCGACGACCCTCCCCGTGGGGTGGTTCTGAGGACGGGGGGTTTTGAGATGCAAAGTGGTTCGGCTTTAACACAACCGGCCCGTACATGGTACCACTACCAACGACAACGGACCGAACGGAACCCGCAACCCGTACGCACACAACCACGGGTGTCCGATTCTTCCAAGAATGCTCCAAGTGGTGCAGGCGCGAATTACTGCGAGATGTTTTACCGCGTCGATAAAGGTTCACCAAACGGAGGATTTTACATTTGTTGATTTGTATTTTCTTGCGACAGTTTGCCAGTGGTCAGTACGAAAAAGAATGTGTCCCGTAATAAGACATTTCGCTAGTGAAGTCACCGCCAGTCAACGAATGTAGGCACATCTTAAAAGATTGGGCAAAAAGTGTGTACACCGAACACCCTTCGGGTTGTCTTACACTCAGGCGAGTTCCGAAGACTCACACACACACACACATGAACTCGCTTGTAGAAGCGTACCGTGTGCTCTTATTAGATATTCGCAAAGAAAACGGTATGAAAGCGGACCGGTTTGAGCGAACACACAAAAAAACCTCTCCAAATAATCGATAACGACGAAAACGGAAACATATTTTGGAACCGGAACGTTTCCGTACAGATATTCCCCCAGCAAACTGACAGTAACTATCGTGCAACGAATAGAGATAAAAACAACAAAATGAAGGAGTAAGTGACCCCTGAGTTGACCGGAGGATGTAGTAACAAATTTTAACATAAATTATTTTTGTGTCTTTTTGCGCACCGCCTGTTTAGAGCCTCAATGATCGACGCATTCGATACGACGGATTTTAATCCAGAACTGATCCTGTCCAGCGTGTTTCTGGACCAAGGGCTAGATTTCGTCACCAACATTGACGATCTCGGTGACAATATCATCGCATCCGATCTGCTGCAGCAGCTGGGCAGCTCGGTATTCTACACCGAGCCGCCCATCGCAACGAATGGCAACAACGGTGGAAGTGTGGGGCTCTGTGGGGCCACCACCACCACCACACAGCAACATCATGGCCAAAATCAACAACCCCAGCAACAGCAACATCATCATCAACAGCAGATTTTATCGCAACCACCACCAGCACTTCTTTCGGCGAAAGCGCGTATGACAATTGAGGTGAGTGTAAAAGAAACTTTTTTACAGCATATTTAGAATAAAATTAAAAAGAAAAATGTTATGAAAATGATCATTAACGATATAATCGCGACACGTACTAGGCGTCTCCATTATACGTTAAGTACATGATCGAATCAACTACTAGGCGTCTCCATTATACGCAATTATCTTACAATTAATTTTTTCTAGTATTACAATCTTTATGATTTTCTTATTTCACTGCAAGAGTTTTAAAAACTTATTTTATCACATAACCGATTTATAAACCGATCAGAAATCCACTTCCAAAAGTCGAGTGAGATGACTACATGTTTGTTGTATCGCGCTCCTAGCATATAATCTCTTAGGATGTTACAGAGCAGTTTCTTTTTCCATTGTTTTTTGTCCATGCACATCGTTCATGGTCGCTGATACGCTGATGCAACGCGCGTGTGTTATTTTTTGCCAGCAAATTGTTTTGTCGCTTTCGCTATGCCTTGAATTTCCTAGACAGGATTGGTTGGTTCCGTTGGGCGTTTACTATTTTTTTGTAGCACACTACAAGATAAAAATAAAAGAATCTTGATGTTTGTGTTTTGTAAGAGGAAATTTCATTGGAAAAACTAAACCAAATACCTTTTAGTGTGTAATATACACTAACATATTTTTCTCTCTTACCCTTGATATTTGAAATAAATAATTCAATTAAAACATATATTTGGCAAACGAATGGTTCGTAAAAGCTGTTTCGCTTCACAATCTTTCACCCTTGTGTTGATTCTCATCACATTCGCAATACCACCGGGCGATTGGTGTGGTGGTTTATTTCTTTTCTTCAACACGGAGAGCACTCCACGTGATTCTCCCAATCGCCAAACCCATCGTCCGCAGTTGCGGGACTACGCATACTTACGCAAATAGTAAAAAAAAACACAACCCAACACACACCAACAAATAGCGGGCCACAAATATATAGCAAAGTAACAAAATGCAACCGATGCAACCAGCCCGATTCGATCCGTCCGGAACCGGAACATAATGAGAGCAGAATGCACGAGCTAAACACTTTTGCCAGGAGCTTAGATCATGGCCGAAAGATTCCCGCTCGCTGGCTCGCATAGTCTTATGTGCGTGTATGCGTGGTGGTGGTGACCGCTGCAAAAGCGATAACACCGAATACATAATGAATATTGGTGCAACAACAAAAGTGCAATGGCGCTGACGTGTGTGCACCTTCCTCCACACTGTCACGCGCGTTGCCGGCTGCCCTTAGGTGCGTAGGTTGTAAAAGTGCGTGAGCAGCAAGTGCATCATTGTCAACGTACGGGTTATGTGCGTTTCTCCTGGAGATTTGAAATTTTGCTCACTCTCCTGTCTCATTTTATCGTGTTCCTATTTTTCGGCCCTATTGCCGTCTCCCGGTTGGTTGCTCTCTTTGGCCCGATACACAACCACTGTGCACAGGTGTATGTGTGCACGTGTGCAGGCTTCGAAGCAAAGGGCGAAGAAACAAGTGTCAAAAGGGAAACATGGTGAAGATGATTTTTCAAACCTGCCATGACCGACCGCCTGCTGTTTCTGCTCATCTAACAATCCGTTTCAACGGAACCAATGCACATCGGCAGGGTGGTACGGTGCAGTCCACCGGAAGGGGCAATGATTATGTTGTAAGTGCATTGCATTTGCACGCACTCGACGCATATGCATACCGCAACCGTACCGTACTTACCAGCGAATGTTGGAAACCAACACAACGAAGTCCGCGTGATTCTGCCATGGTCTACATTATGTGCGTGAATGTCCCTATTCGTTAGGGATCAAAAACCTCCACCGTCTTGCAGCGATGTGTTGCGGAAGGGCTCCCATTACCAGTGCCCCACTCGAAACCCCGATTTTTCCCGTTTTCTCTTGCATTTAAATACATTTTTGATGCAATTTTTGCACCGAGTTCCTCTCGAAATCCATTCTCGAAACTAAACCATCGTTTAGTCACGTTTTTGCGCCGTAGATCAAGGGTTTCCAGAACTAGCTGCCCTGATGTGTGGTGACTCGTCTTCTGGATCTTTGTGTAATCCTATCAAAGAGTATGCAGCACAACTGATGGATGAGAATGTAAGGGTCCAATTAGAATGGAAATTAGGTTTGTTTTTAATTTAGATTTGACTGGCTGTTGTATTTGTTCCAATATTTCTTCTAAAAAGTATGATAATACAGGACTTCTTTAAAAAACACATAAGAACTCCCCTCAACTTCTCGCTACGCTTTTCATTTTTCCAATAAAGCATAAACATAAAACAGAGAAAGAATAAAACATGCGTGAGCGGAAAAGAAACCCGTCCGATTTTACAAGCTGAAGAAATCGGAGGAAAACCCCGTACGAGTGTTGGTAGTGGAAAATAAATAAATTAAATATGCGTACGCAAGTAAAAGTGTGCGTTTGTGCAGGCATATAGCCATTTCCATCGTCCGCTTCTTGTGCAGCAGCGTTACGGAAAGGGGCTGAGCTTAATTTATAGCAAATGGCAACATGGTTGGATGCATCTGCCGATGAGTGAACCATAAGTCAGTGGTAGGAGGAAAACTAGAAAAGTTGAAATGGAACTGCTACTTGAACTGGAAAAATGAAAGCAATAGGATGACTTATATGACTTTATAAAAACGTCATAAAGACGGATGTAAAATAAATATAAAAATATAACTCCCTCAATCATTGGAAATGGACACCCTTAATCTAATCAGCCTGTCCAGACAGTGAGTGTGCGACTGTCTTTGCTAAGCCGGGGCCAATTTTTACATTGATGACACATAAGCGCAGCTTAGTGCTTCATTATCTACACTCAACAATTAAACTCGCGACCCTTATAAACCGCCGACACTCGCGAAAGCGCATGAAATTTATTCGTCACCGCACCATACGCTGCGAGTTAATACAATTGACTGCTCGTGAAGAAAGGTATGAAAACATAATTTGATAAAATATTATTTCATAAAAGCATTGCCATAAGCGAACCCGAAAAAAATACGTGTATATATCCACATTCAGACACCGTCTCAGCTTGCCAATGTTTACCCAAACAAATAGCACAAATGTAGAAAGTGCTGCTATCTACAGGATGCCACATGTGGGAGAGGGTAGAGAACGTCACGTTCGTGTATGGATGAAATTCTCGTTCCAGCCGCCACGGAACTGGCAACACGTACTAGAGCGGAAAATAAATTTTAAAATATATTTTCCACCCGAAAGAACATGATAGACTTGGTAGTAAGCGAAAAAGAACACACACGTGCGCGTCCATCGTCACAGGCAGCAGAGAAAAAAAAAACATTGGAACTCATACCCATCCTAAAGCGTGTTATACTTTTTTTCTGGTTCTTCTAAAAGGTACGATAGCAGCATCCTACCAGCATCACATCGGTCAAGTCCTGCTTATAACACGCTTACCTTGGTGTACACCTCCTACACATAATAAAGTGTGAGCTCAACACGGAGTGAATTGAAGTACTTTTTATTTTTAAAAAAATGAAGCACAAGCGTAAAAAAATTCCTCCTTTCGCTTTTACCATCAACGTCGGTATTTTTTTTTTTTTTTGAGGAGGGTTTGATTGGACAAAATTAATTCTATATTTCAACATAAAAACATTGCGGGGAAAAAAATCATATAAAAGTTTTTATTGAAATTAAAGGATTTGCTGAAAGATCCAGACTCCAGTTCCCAGTCGCCCAGAAAAAAGTGGTATAAAAATCATTTATACAGTCATATGTAGCCAAAGCAAAACAACAAAAAAAAACACACACACAAAGATACACACCATAAAACTGGTCCGTTTAGATGGATTTTGCCATTCCGTTGGTGATGTGTTTCCGCTTTTCTGCCTTTCCCCTTACACGAGGACACCGAGCTCCCTCTTACTCTATTGCATATTTGTCTACGTGAAGTGCTCATGTTGTTTCACATAATTTTTATTCAATTTTCTGTATGTTTTTATGAATCTTTTAATTTTACAGAATTAATTGAATTTGTACCACCCGTCACCGGTGCGGGATGGAATGGACTAACTGTCGTACGGACCGTGGAATAAAAAAACTTCCTTACTCACGTAACATGTAAAATATCCTTTTCGGTTTTTCTTTTCGCACTGCCATTCCATTGGGGGTTGGAGTTTTTACCGTACGTAGTCGTGGAATTTCTCGGCAGTTCATTTGCCGTAAATGGTAGAATAGATTTTGCAAAAAATGCCTCCCGAAAAATAAAGACATGTAAATCTCAACGAACCACAGCATTGCAGGACACGCTTGTGGAATGTGTGTATGTGTAGAGACATTTTATTATCAAGCTGTTTGGGCCGTCCTCTTTATGGTTACAGCCGGACAGTACGGATCTATTTTTTGTATTTTTTATTATCATCGTTAATACAAGGTCGATGAGTGGTGGCAACGGAAGATCATAAAAAAGTATACCAATGTATCGATGAAGCTTGTGTCTGAATAATAAATCGATATTAAAGCCAATCGAAAACTTCATAGTGAATCGATTCGGGGAGAAAGTATCGGAGCACCTTTTCTGAAGGATGATTCTACTAGCTAACAAACATAATGTGCCAACTTTCACTATCTTTTCCTCCGGTGCAATGTAGGGCGATTCTTTTGCCTGGACGTACCGATTGTAACGCCTCTTTCTTCTCCTGATGCTTTCTATTGGCTTCAAAATTTGCATCATGCAACTTTGATAGGGCGAACTTGGGGGGGTTATGTGACCACAGATCCAGTGAGAGCGATGATCTACCAAGACCAAGCTAGTAAGAAGCATCAAACGAACATACATAACCCATTAAATATGCTCACGTCTATGATGTCGTTTGAGGCTACGGTGAAGAGCTTCATTGAAAGAGCTTGAGGGTCAAGCTTGCAAAAAAAAAAGTTCGATTATAATGAGGCACTAGATAATTTGGTTTACGTCCAAACGATTCTGGGAAAAGGCCTTTCAAATGAAACTTCGTTAGTGTTTTTTTTTTGCTCAGATAAAATACTGTAAAGTGGATTCAAGAAAAAATACCTGGAACCTTAAGGTTCTGCGAATGCTCTTTGTTCCAAGTTGACTTGTATGGAGCTTTAGAATTTCCATCAGTAGAGAAAACATGTTCTATAAAACGTCTCGAAAACAAGAGAACTTACATGGAATATATAACATTTCTTAATATTTTAATAGAATTACTAATATTTTTAATAATGACAAAGTTTCTTGATGATATTTTTGATGGAAGCCAGTCTTTATATTATAAGACTATTGATCCCAAATCCCATCCGTGACTATCCATTTCTGAACTGGCAATTCTCCTATGGATCGATCAAGGACAATCAAGAAACGTACATCCAAACTCTGGGCCCTGGAGACATATTTAAAGCTAAGTAGTAAAAACTATCGGTTTTATCTTATGCACTTCTGTTGTGTCTCTGGTTCAATAGACAACTTGAGCAGATTCTTTATTCGCTATGTGTCATGCAAAAAATCGCCTGTCCAGGTATTTAGCTCTATAATAAGCAACAAGGATTGCAGTCGATTACAAACTGCAGTGACTTGATATTTTTTACACTAACTATAATAGAACAAGTATGGTAAAGTCAGTTTGAAGAGGGAGTAGAAAAGTTTCTGAGATTCTAAGATATTAAAAGGAATTTTAGAGATGAGACGCAAGCGTAGAGTGGAAGATGTTAAAGTCGAGCATGTTATAAGTATTTTCAAAACACCCTTATTAATTGGTCGTTGTTACCGACGGGAGCTCGTCACTTTAGTATCACTAGTAGCGGACGAGGACCACCGTGGAAGGATGCGAGTAGTGTTGATAGTACAAGAGTGCCCTGACGAACGACGATTAATTTCTAGTGAGAAATTTTTCAAAAGATGGAATCGATGGCTCGTAGAGAAAGTAGAAATTTAATAATAAACCCTCTGCATATATATCGAGTATTGGAAGATGGAAGACTAAACAACGGAACCGCATTCCACGATTGGTTGAATTTAATCTCTAACGGATCTGTGAAATCAACTGACAGCCATTTCAATAAGCCGAGGACTATTCTAGTCATAGTACCGATGGGTTTAATACGCAAGTAAAACACAAGTCTAGAATCTAACCATATTCCCTCTCTCAATTATGTTGATCCTCTTTACCTTAGTAATGGGTGAAAGAAAGTCCAACCGAACCATCTCTGCAGCATATATTCGAGCACGGTTTCTGTATGTTATGCACAGTGTTCGTAGTTACTAGTGTATGACTTCCTTGACCTAATTTACAACATGGCACCATCGGAACTCACGCCAATTAGCTACCAAAACGGTGCCAAATGGTTGAAAACAGTTCCCAAAATTAAATCAACAATTGTGCTTTGTGCTACGGTTACCGACAGAGTCGCACGCGAACAGTCACCATTCGCACATCGAACATATGAATAGTAAAATTTGTTGCTGACCACCTACGCGTGGGAACGGTACAATTCGAGTGTCCGAGTGCAAAAAAAAGGGAGGTTGCCCTTCCGCACGTGCATTGCAAATTGCCCAAAAACAACAACGGAAGCGAAGGTAAAACTCATCAGTCTGGTACACTGCCTACAAACACGCCTGCTGCCGAACAGAACGAATCGCCGTATCGAGTTGCTACCAAGGATCGAGGACCCCTCCACCACCCCTCCCCCCCCGCGCATGTGTCATCCACATCACTCAAACCCTGATGTCGCGCGAGTGCACCGTTTGCATCGTTGCGGCATGCCGAATTACAGGAACAAAACAAAACTGCCAAAAAACATACACAGCCCACGAAACCGTCGACCCCAAACAAGGTAAGCGAACTGAGGGGCTACACTTCGGTGCTTTCACTTGATTGCCCTGGTCGTGGTCCACGTGCCCACGTGTCCACGTGTGACGGTTCGTACGGTTCGCGCCAAATTCTGCAACGCCTCAGAATAAGCCTGGGTTGAAGCATGACTTCCTGCTCGGTGCTTCACGCCTGCCGTTCGTGCCACGAAACCATAAGAACAGCCCGTTCGTGCTGCCGTGGTAATGGTCGTTGGTGGCACTTTCTCTGGATTTGCTCGCTTCTCGCCGCGGCGGCAGCAGCAGACGGAGACGGTACAGTGTGCGGCCAATTCCGCGACACATTCGCCGGTGCCTTCCTTCCGGTGGCGTAGCATTTGGCAAGCAGGAACAAGCGCGCCCGGTCACAACCCTTCATGGCTTGTGCTGTCTGGAGAAAAGTGTGTCACCGATCAACCACTTCCCGCGTGGTTTGCCGTTTTCGAATGTGCGAAGGGAGTCAGGACTGGATGGGTGGGGTACCTAGAGGGTTAATCCTTTTACCGAAAATTTCCCATCGCAGCGCTGTTCCCCCCAAAAAATTGGCAACAAGTAAAGCGTGTCTGCCCACTGCATCATATCCTGCATGCATGTGGATTTGGGAGCGTTTTTTTTTAACTTTGTTTACAGCAGTTTTTTTCTCTCTTATTTTCGTCTGTTAATTGCATTGTTACGGTACACTTCCGGGCACGAGGGTAGGGCATATGTGAAGCAGAATGCATACAGCGCACATGGTCACGCCACACACTTCCAGAGGCCGATGAATCGCCGAACATTGTTACATTGTTGGACATACGGAAGAGGCGACATGAAGTGTAATTTAATTGATCTCCCCTTGCATGGATGCGGGTCAATTTCGTTAACGGCTTTTCTTCTCCGGACTGTACCCGATAGTCCGATATCTGATTGAATCTCTCCACCTGTCCGGTTAATGAAATGTTTATGAAATTAAAAAAAATATCACTCAAAACAAGTTGGACTTTAATACTAGAAATGGTCAAAGAAATTCAAAATGTTTGTCTCGTACCTGTTCCTGCATTATTAATTAGAAATTAAAAAAATATCACTCAAAACAAGTTAGACTTTAATACTAGAAATGGTCAAAGAAATTCAAAATGTTTGTCTCGTACCTGTTCCTGCATTTCCTGTATTTTTTTTATCTCCTACAGGACTCGTCACATTCTCCTTTTCATAACCGTAAAAAAATTCCCCGTTAAATGACGCCTTCACACCTGTTTTTGTGTTCTTGTCCACATCCACATCATCGTGGCAATGGACGGCGACCGCTGGGAAGCTTAGTACAAAACCAGTTACAATCCGGAAGGACCCGAAAGCAAAGCAGAAGCACTCTAAAGGGAATGAAATTAACTCATTCAAAGCCATAAAATAAACCGCCAGGTTTTGAGGACTGGAACTGGTTGAATGGCAAAAGTGAAGAAAGAGAGAGAGAGAGAGAGAGAGAGAGAGAGAGAGAGCTAGAACGGGAAAAAACAGACACTCTGCGATAAGTCGGGTCTTCTACTTAGCTTCACATTGCCGGATACAGGGATGGAATAGGGAGATGGAAGAAAAATTGGAAATTAACTAAAAGCGTAAAAATACTGGACGAGGATAAAATACCACTCAAAGCGGATGTAGCTAAACGTAACGATCCGTAGGATGGGGTGGTTCTTTAGACAAGAACTGAATGGGGAGAGGAATTTTCTTTCCCGGTCGGGAAAAGAGCTTCTACTTTCCATACAGTCCCTTTTCCACTGAAGTTTTTGCTGATAATTTTCTTAAAGTAATTTAAGACTATTTAACTTCATTGAGCTTTTATAAATCCTGCCATGCTCTTTTGAGTCTCTTTTACGTCTAGTTGGTCAACCAAAATAAAAGTGCATTTGTTTTGTTCTTATCATTCACTTTCCTTCAGTCGACGATGTTGAAGGTTCTTTTAGTCTGTTTTTGGGGGCATTCAGGGTATAAACGGTAAAGGACGATAATGCACTAGCGTGAAAGAACCCTCGAACCGCATTTTTCTCCATCATTTCCAAGTCCCAAGCCATACATCATGGAATCACTGCAACTGTGGTGGCTTAGAAGCTGCTAATGATTATACTCTGTTTTTTCTCCCGCGTCCATTTTTTTATGTGGATAAATAGCATTTTATATTCAAGCAAGAACCTAATGGATAGTAAAGTATGGATTAAACAATTTCGGTGTCATTGTACCAAAATGGAGCGGAGTACGGTGCCATCCATACTATGCACCGGGGGAAGATTTATGTTTTGCGAATGTGAAGGTTAGTGTGAAGGTATGGTGAATAATTAATTTTAAATCCTTTGTGCTGAACCCGGCACAATCTTAAAGTTGTAACAGTACGGTCGTATTTCTTAGCTTGTAACACGATATATGAAGGAAATATATCATCCGTAAGTACTGTTCAAAGAGGGTAGATGGTAATGCACGAACCAAAAAAATGGCGTAGGTTTAAATGTTAACTGGGGGTGAGTTCACTAATAAGTAACCTTAAGAACTAACTGTCTCATAGCCTCTAAAATACCTCGTAATAATTTTTATAAGATTTTTATCTAACGAGCAAATATAAATTCTATGAAATACTTATTACAACAAGCGAGATCTCGCATCACGAGTCAAGCCAATGGAACGCTTGGAACTTCGGCGAAATTTGAAATATTCTTTGAGCCTAATACAGAATGTTCATAAGCAGCTCATAACAATATTTTTACAGATCCAAAGGTTAATGAATTTGTGGTGTGTACTAATAGTTTAGAACTGGAAGAACCTAGAATTTCGATCGATATCCTTGGAAGATCAATTCAGCGTTAAACTAATGGATGTAATGAAGATTAAATAAATCCTTGAAGTCCTATGTGTTTTCAATCATCATCTTGGCGATGCTGTGTTTTTTTATTACAATTCACTCAATATTTATTTTAAGTGGTTTTTATTGAGTATGTGTTTTATATTAATATATTTCCGTAGAAAAAGGAATTATTATATCAAAACATTGAGGATTGATAAAATCCTTTAGAAAAGCTTATCTGAAACATTCGCTAGTTTTAGCTTACATTATATTTTTTACCGTTGTTTTTAAGTGAAGGGTTTCCTTAATTCCTCAGAACTTAGACCAGAACCAACTATCACTAGATCTTTCTTTTAGTAAAAGCTGAATGAAGTCTATTGACTCAAAGTCTCTATAAACTAAAAAAAAAAACAACCTGTTTTTTTTTGCAAAATGCGTCTCATTTTATCACAGGGTGTGTATCATAACATCGCTAAATTTACCAAATTTACCTTCTGGTATTCTATGGTATTCCAAATGAATACAACAATACAGAAATCATATTAGTGACTTCATACAACCAGAGAAAAAAATATTTTTTCATATTTAATATTTTAGTCTTTTTTCATCCCTATTTGATAGACAAGCTATATGAACTTAAAATTAGCATTATTGAATTATACTCAGTAATTGGAATATGACTTTGTGAATTCACAGATAACTTGTCGAATATTCGTAGAACCAAGTAAGAGTTCTGCGAGAAAAAAACTGAAATTGACATCTAATAGTAGAATTATAAACATAAACCACGATGTAATATATTGCATATTATTATTTAACGAATCCTGCTCAGTTAAATGTAATATAATCCTTTATATCTTCAATTAAATTATGCAAGGAGACTTTCCAAAATACGAAAAACAGAATATTTTTCAGTAGAAAAATGAAACTCCTCAAAGGAAGAAGGCGTACCCGTCTACCCGATCTGCGATTTTCACAGTTTTATTTTCATTTCCATTCCGTCTAAGCCTATCGTAAAAATGTGCCTCTTGCATCCTCACGGGACAAAGCGTGCATACGAGTCGCTGGAGCCACCATTCTGTTATGCGTCCACGTGTCGATACGTATTTCCCCTAAGTTAGTTCGCTGGCAGAAACTCTTTGCACTCGCCAACCCGTCAATAGTTTCTCTCTTTTTCACGCTTCCCTCCAGCGGTATCCTTTTTCATGTCTGTTTTGCGCCTGATACTATCGCCGAAACGTACATTATCTGAATTTTCCCTAACGTCCCATCGAGGAATGCTATTGTACCGAGGGAAATAGTCACAAAAAACCCCAGAAAGACCAGCCCCTTTTATTGTGCGCACCCGGTAGAAGCGGCAACCCTTCGGTACAATCCCCTTTCGGAACGCTGCCCTATGCGCGTATGTATGGCGGCACTACCTATCGTCATTGGACCTAAACAGGCACTCCGGTGCGTTCCGAACTTTTTAAATAAAAGCGATGAACAAAAAAACTATAACTATAACACACCTCAATCAGGCAAAGCTGGCGAACCTAAGCTCGATAGAGGATGCGCCAACATTGCCCACGACATTTGAAGTATGTGAGTGTAACAAAAACTAAAGCGAACGAAATGAACAAAAAAATAAACTACAGCCAAACGCACACGCACACGGCGCGTTTGTGTGGCAGCCAAATCCCAGGCGAGAATTGTTGGCGTAACGAAAAAAGTCTCCTCCAGCAGCTATCGTCCAGCCAGCAAATCATCCGGCCGCTTCCCAGAGTGCGTAACCGTGAGTGTGAGTGAAATGAAAAAAACATGGCGAGAAATGGAGGCTGATGAAGGCCCGCTCGGTTCACGGAAGCACTTTTCCCGGGTGTATTTTCTAGTTCGCAGGCACGCACTAACACAATAGAACCGCGAACGAACATAATCCGCCGCTGTGTGTGTATGCGTGGCAAATAAAAAGAAAAAAAAGAAAAATACACACACACACACAACCTCGCAAATGACTTAGCGGGTTGCAGTTGCATCTGCATCTGCACACTCATGTGCAACTGTAGCCAACCAGGACACTACCGCGAGCCTTTCGATGGTTTTCCACCCACCCACGTGCACGGTGGGCTGCTGGGAAATGGAAATGCTCCAACGGCAGTGAAATGGAGGCGTGGGGAGACGGTCAGAGATGCCAGATCCTCGCCCGACCAACCATCCGTCCGCGGGCCATCCAATCAATGCATTGCAAAAAAGATGGCTGATGGAAAAATCGGCAGCCTTTCCGCCCAGCAAGACCGGCGCAGGCTTTTCCTTCGGGCTGTGCCCGCACCAAACCTGCCACACAACGGTCCGCATTAACGGGGCTCGGGAAAAACATGTCTACATTTTTCCCGTCACGCCGTGTGCGCCAGCGCGCAGTCAACGAGACTCCCGATGTCCCGGTGTATGGTGTTTTGTTTTTTATGTTTCGCCTGCCCTAGCACTCCCAAGTGGTTTTCACCAATCATGTGTGCGGGAGCCGGCCCGGTGCATCGGTGGCTCGTAGCGATGCATTTGCAGACCCTCCAAGCGGGTGCGAATGTTTAGACCGAATCTATGTGGTGCACTTGCACCTTCCACGGATGCTGTGTGGCCGGTGTGGGAAGGGTTTTCACGCACTTCCCGCTTCCCGTTCGTTGCGCTACGTCTCGCGAATATAAAAGAGAAGAAAAATCAATTATTGTACATTTTTGGCTGGGCCCTGAAGCGATCGATCGGTCCACACGGACAACGTGGGATTGCTTCCATTTCATAACTATTTGTGGCTGTTTAGAAATTATGCTCCTGACTACTCCAAAAACAGGCAGCCTCTAGTAAATGAATACATAGAAAAACTGCTCTTGTGGACAATTAAATTAAAAAATTACCTAAACACTCGAAGAAGCGCTGGAATCTTGGAAAATCGGTTGGGAAATTAACGGAAAAAAAGAATTACGGACCCTTATCCGTCGAATCAAAAAAAGTAATGATGAAAACTACTTAATTGCAATTTGGTTTATGAATAGGATTAAAAATTCACTTCTTCCTGTTTTGACCAATTTTGAAATAAACGAAATAGTTAATAATTAATAACTCTAACTGATTTTGCGTGTATTGTGTTTGCCAAATAGATATTTTTTTCCTTTTAAGAATCAGAGAATGTTTGTTCTTGATTAGAAAGACATAAATTGAGATACTTTTTCCAGCAATCATAAAAATTTATTGGACGCACAAAATTATTCCCTAATCAAACGGTAGCAATTGGTTTAATTTTTCTGTTATTATGATGTACATTATCAAGGGATAAAAAAAGAAATAGCAGAAGTTTCTATAGTTCTTTAGCTCTCTGGCCAAGTACCCATGATATAGTACACATGGTAAAAATAACGAATTATATTTTTTGTTGAGAAGAAACATGATTCAATATTCATTTATTATGTTTCTGCATATTTTATGGATACTTTATCAGGGATGTGTATAGCATATTTTGAAGGCTTCTTTAAGATCATTATGCATTTTAAAAAATGATCTAAATTGTGCACATAAAAATAATAAAATCATCAATATACTAACTAAAGCTTGTCGACTCCAATAATCGCTTGCAAGAGTTTACTAAAATTATAAAAAAATATAAATAGAAATATTTACAGTATACGGGAGCTAACTATTCATAACTATTCATAACTTCTACCAAATTTTCAAATTAACATTTGCATCACGAACAAACTTCGCAGAATCCTTCTATATAACTATTCTATATAACTATTCAAACAAACTTATTCTCAAAAAATCTAATGGTCTTATAGTTATGTTAAGTATTGTTTTGGAAAATGTTCTTAAAAATGTGTGTTTTCATGTGTCATTGAAAAATGTTGTTGTATAATATAAATGTGAAAATTGATAAGAAAACATGAGTAAAAACACTTTCAAATGTGTTTTCTCACAGACATCAGATATTGATGCAAAACTTATAACAAGCTGCAGAGTAATAACTTTTAGATTATTCGTAGTATAATGCTACCAACCAGTAAATGCTGAGAAGTCGTTTTACTCCTGATAGTATTTTGTAAAACTAAAAGTATTGTACAAGCCCAAGATATCCTAGCCACCAACAACGGATATAAAAGAATACCTAGTTATTTATTCAAATATTGTCACGAAACCAGTAATGGGTTAAAATACAGCTTTAATTTGTCGTCAAATATTAGCACGGTGGCTTATTTTCGTCGAGCCTCAGTTCAAAGTGTCAAAGAGTCGTGCATTGTACAAGAACATCTGACGAAATATAGAAATCGCTACGTTCACCGAATTTCTAGAAATAATGGTATGGAACTTATAATTATTTTCCTCTACACAGACAAGATCTACTCTAACAGATTAAAGAATATTAGGGACTTGACTGTTATATTGATGGTTCCAAACATTTTAAGGATGTTTGATTACTCCACCTTATTAGTTTGCCTAATGTTTTATCAGCTCCTAGGGCTTTTAACTATGTCCGATTACAACATTTTAAATCATTCTTGCTCGTAGTTTTACATTGTTGAAGAACTGAGTAACTGACCATTGAAGCTCATTGTATTCGCTTTATCCACAATATTGATGAAGGTAACCAATTTAACCGTAAGTGGTTTCGCTTTATTCTATTTTAAATCCTTCATCGACACATAACAAAACCACCAATTCTGTTTCGGAAGATTTGGGATGCCACTCCAGAAACCATGCGCTCGTCCAACCCATGCCGATGGAAAATTGAAAAACTGTGATGAAGGTTTAATTCAAAAGCAGCACCAAAACAAAAAAACTACACACCAAACCATTCGCTTTGCAACTAGCTCCTCGTCTTCTGATTTTTAAATTTTCCCCTCCCTCCGCAGATTGCTTTCGGTGCATAGGTGAGAGGCCGGTAGCGTTGAGAAGCAGATGGATGGTGTCTGATTTTAATTTCGCCTTCATCTCATGCTTCCGTGCCACTCTCTTACATGTTGAACAGTGGTATAAAGCAGAAAATGCTAATGCTCTGCCGAAAGATACCCAAGGCCGCACTCACACACACACACATACATCCAAGTAAGAAATTTTGGGTGCAGAGTTGACCGACCGGTACTAGCCGGTTCCGGATTTTCCGGTGTTGCCGGGATAATGCACGAGGGGTGTAAGAAAGTGTACAGCGGCGTCCGGTACCAGTTACTGTGCAAGAATCGCAAAAGAATCCGTTTTTCCAGCAGGCGCACAATCACACTCGATCGGACACTAGCACCGCCGGGTTACGAAGGGGTTACCGTCTCGTTATTTTAATTTCAACAGAAAACTAGTTTCCCTAGCTGCCATTTGCTACACGCGATACCAGAGCTCATCGCCCAAAACATTCCTCGAATCGTTACCGTGTGCAGCGTTGGAAGCAGATTCCTCACGACCTTCCAAGCACCGGGTGCTGGACGCCCCGTGACCCAACGAAACGGGCCACGGGCTGGGATAGAGAAGAGTTTTGCGCAAAACAACAAAAACTAACCCCGCGCCGGGCCCATAGTTCGGGAAATCTTGCCGGCACAACAATTTCAATACGAAATGTTGTAATGAAAAACTGGTCACCACCACCGGACATCGGCAAAGTTGACCGATCATCCCAAAAAAAAAACGGGTTTCCATGGGTTGGGTTAGAAAAACAGGACAGAATTCATTACACGTCCCTTTTTCATTACGGGTTTGTCCACTTCTGTAACGGTGTTACTTTGTGTGACAGCTAAAGATGTTTTATTTTTGGATTTAATATTATTTTGCAAACACGTTGTGAAATTTTACTGCACGATAAACCACTAAATTATTGAATGTTACTGTAAAGTGTTTCTAAAATCATGGTTTTACTGGCACAGACTTTCCTTCCTTCAGTTTCAGCCGCAATCATCATTCGAAAGCTTCTCTCTTGCGACAGATTTCTTCGAATTTTAGCAAAGTTTTAACGATAGAATTTCCACAAGCATCCCACGGCTTCACCCTAAGCGGAGCGAAGCGAGTTATAACAGTGTTCGAAAAATTCATCAAAGTTTTCAACGAGTTTTAATTATGTTCCAGCGTACAGTGAAATGAACCTCTTTTCGGCTGCGAAAGCTCTACGGGTTTCTGCTGATGCAGGCACAGGATAATGCACACGAAGCTTCCCGTGACAGCAGCTACGGTTTGAGACGTGCTCCGTGGGATGTGCTCCTGCATAAGGGCCAGGTGTAATTAGCTTCTTGGGGATCCTTCGGGCATACGCTTCACTCAAAAACTCTCATATAATTAACGTTACAAATGACAGTGGATGGAAATTTGTGGAAAATAACTGTACGGTAGCACTGTGAAATGCTTACACTAAGAGACAAATCTACAAGAATTATTTGTGCAAGCGTTTTACAGCACAAACATCTAAATCTTTGCCCAATTTTATTGTCCAACTTCTCTCAAAATATCTTATTTATATTTCGAATGGCAGAGAACGATTAAAAAAATTGATTGCATGGTACGATCAATAAATCGTTTTCGTCGCTTCGATAGATTTTCCATTTTGGCCTCAGAGTTTTTGGAAAAAATCCTTTGTTTTGAGGTTTCTCCACGAATGTTCTGATTACTGTTACTGAGGATCCTTGAGCTGCTTGATGGATTTTAGTGAAACTTGTCTAAACAGCTCATCATCTCCTGTTGTTTTTTTTATTCATAAAGAATGACCATGCCGTATAGCCCAGAATTAGAAACTTAAGCATAATTTAGAAGAAGCATTGTCTGGGAGTCTTTTTCATCTCGAAAACTTGGAAAGGCACTCCATAGTACCTCTAGTGATCTCTTGGCATAAAAGACGAACCCAAGACAGTTCATCAAAAGTTCACACACTCAACCCCGTGATGCTTACTGGTGGAAGGGACTACTTCGGAAGAAACAATTTGCAACCTTATCTCAAATCTCTTCAAGTCGTGAAAGAACTTGGTTTGGAGATCGACAATGGTTATCTTCTATGTGGAGAACTTGAAGTACAGGACTCTTTTATCTGTGGTTAGCTATTCCAAGTTAAATAGGTTCTATCATCGGACGTACATAGAATGGGATGGTGATGAAGTCAAAATACTAGCTTGCCGGAGGTTCACTCCGAGCTCAGTTAAAAAGCAGTGTATTAGTTGTCGGTGACGATTCAGACATCATAGAGGAGATCTGCTACCTTGGAACGAACGCAACTTCGGGTAATAATATACCCTGTGTAATGTGTAGATACTTTGTACAGAGGAATCGCACCAACTGTAAGTTCCACAATTTTGGATCTGAAATGCTCCATATATCGCACACAGATATGTCTGGTAGCCCTTTACGGACACGAGTCCTGGACTATATTGGCGGAGGACGCCAATGCGCTCGCCATTTTCGAGCGGCCTATCTTTGGTGATGTGTGCAAGCAGAGTGTGTGGAGAAGTAGAATGAATTACGATCTATCTGTTTGATGATTCCGAAGGAAAGGTTGCTTGATGCACGTGATAAGGATCCCAGACTCATGCCCCACCAAAAAGGTGTTCATCAGAGACCCGCACCGCATGAGGCATCATCGCTGGCTGGACGAAGTGATGCTAACTTGAGAGAGATGCAAGAATACAGCCCTTACTGAGTTTCCTGAAAACGGATTAGCGACCTGGTCACGTTTTACGTACTCTTCAGAGCAAGGCACAAAGATCAAGTAGTAGGTTTCGTTATACATCGAGGCCTTCAACGTTATGTTTTGTTTTAAGAATATTCTCCCCGGACATTCACTCTTCTTGATGAATGCCTCAAATGCGGATAGCCTCAATTAACACTTTTATATGAAGAAGTACTCTTTGTCAAAGTATTTTTACACCTCTTGGCCAGTCGCTCAGTCCTCCCTGGAGAACGATCACATAACATGATCTACTAGGTGTTCATCATTAGACCCTAAAGTACTCCATAGTCACGTACGTTGTTGTATTGCACATATTAGACTTCTATATAATGTTCTGACGAAGTTCTCCGGATGTAAGAATACAACATGACTTCCATTAAGCTTGTAGAACGAACAAACTTTCGAGCGTAAATGCTTGCCTCTTCCCCACTAAATGACAGAGAATTCGTAATCGAAATTCCGCAAATCAATCCATTTTTGCACCTGTTTACATGTTCTTTTAATTTCCTACCCACTCACTTAATCCATTCGTTAAGTGAACACCGTTTCAATTACCGAATCGGTGGTTCAAAATAGTCCCGCTTCGCCAATACTTTTCAATTAGTGGCGCCAAAACGTCATCGAATTAATCGCTCTTCACACTTCATAATCACTTTAGCTCAATTTTTTCTCTGCTGGCTTTTTTTTTTGTTATTTTGCCCACCCGCGAAAGCTTCCGGTGGGCTCAAACGCGGCCACTAACTGTCCGGTATCATCATCGCGAGCAAAAAAAAAACCAGCGACTTTTCACAGTTGATGGAAGGAGAAAATAAAACGCTCACAAATGAGAAAGGAAAACAAATAATAAAACGTGCAAACAGCTAAATACCATCGCCCTACGGCCATTGGGTGGTGGAAAATAAAAATAAAACTCCCCAGTTCCATTTAACAACCTTGCCAGCGTGTGTATTTTGCTTTTTTTTAAGTGGCCCAAATTGTGAGGAAATCGCACAAAAAAACAACAAAAATCAACACACAAACAGTTCCAATGCGAAAAAATCATCCTCCATGTCTGATGCTGGTCGCAGTATGGCACGCCAATTGCTTTAGCAGGATCGCTTGGTGGTTGTGATTTCAATGCTAATTGAATATCTCCCGTGTGGCCCTTCCCCCCCTTCTCAACAGTAGTTTTCTTTTTTGACTTTTTTCTGTTTAGCACCTCACATGCAAATCCGGAAATCGGTCAAATTAAAACACCTCGCGAAGTGATGTCCAAAACTGAACGCGAATGCGAGGGAGAGAACCAACCAACGAAAACAAAAAAAACAGCAGAAAGAATCACTTCTGAAGAGCATTGTGTTCTGGTTTCACCAAAAAAGGCAAACGTGAAATGGCAGCAAAAAGAACCGAACGACCGACCCAGGCTCATTCGTCACCAGGTCGCGTCCATTAGCTGCGGAATGTATGAAATGTGAGAAAACCGAAAAAAAACGATCATCAAAAGGACATACAGCAGTGATTGTGCCGAAACCAGAAACAGAAGCAGAAACGGAACAAGAGCCATGTAACAGTATTTGCCAATGGCCGTTGGCCACGTGCCATTTTTGCGGGTGAAAAGAAACAAAAACAGGGACACGGAAGAGGAAGAAAAAAATATGCCAACAGGAAAAGCGAACAAAAAATGAACTCCACTGAATTGAGTATATTTGATGGTAAACGTCGTCGTCGTCGTCGTAGTCCTCGCTCGGACACGTCCTTACCAACAAATAAAAAAAAACCCGTGGTGCTGTAGCGGAGCATGCAACAAGTGAAGCGTTTTGCTTTCATAAAGGGTTTTTTTTCAAGCGATTTTGTTTCGAACTGCAGTGCAATACACACTCCCAGCAGATGCTAATTTTGGCAAGTCCGTTTTTGGCCATGTGTGTATACGCTTGTTTGGATGGCCCGAACCTAACCTAACCGTCATCATCATCCCCGTTGGCGGTGGTAATGACCAATCACCTCCCAAAACGCTGGCTTTACACATTTCCCATGATGATGCTGTTGTTTCAGCGATGGGGGCAGAACAAAAAAAAACGATTCCCAAATGCCCAAATAAAAATACATCCCAGCTCACCGCAAGGGTGGCCGACCACCAACAAGTGGAGCGGGATAATTGTTTAACTCTTCCTTGTTTTTTTTTTCGGGGAGGTTGTTGTTGCAAAACGCCATTCTTTTTTTTGTTGGTGGCAATATAAATCGGTCGCTTTTAACGTGAAACTGAACGCGAACGTCAGGGATGAACGATCCATCGAAATCCACCGGCTATTGGACCAAACGGACCCCTCCACATGGAGATGATTGCGTTTTGGATGGAAAGGTTTTTTATTTCGTATTCTGAGATGTTTTTTTTTATTTCTTTTTTTATTTCGTCACCTTCGGCAGTGGTCCTGCATGCCCAACAGTCCGTCGGTAAACGGTTGTCCCTAGCTTCCTGCGGTTCGCGTTAATCCAGCCGAAAAGGGGATATGGATTTTGCTTTTACGGTGACTTTCGCCGGCATTCACCGTGTAGCACCGTGTATTTGATGTTGGCATCGGTACAGGACGGCTACTAAATGCCGTCACAAGAACCGTCGGGCAATATAATGGGAAGTTGATTATTCCTTCTTTTTTTTTTTTTGTTTAGCGGCGTTCCGCGCTCATTCCATTCGCGGGCCGGAAGCTGAACTTGGCTTGTTGCCTTGTTGCGCTGTTGCTGATTGCGTCCGAACAACCTGTTAACGTCCGTGTGGTGTATGATGGTGTAACAGAGGAGGACAAATGGAGCAACAACAAAAAAAAACGGCAAGGAAACACATAAAACGTTTTCCATTCGTTTTCACACATTGGTGTTACACTTCATTTGACCTCCATCGGTGGAAATTCGATGATGTGTTCCACTCGTTATAATCGTTTCTTTTTTGTGTGTGGCAATGGATAACTGTCATGCACCTCAAATGCGACACATACAATACATGGGGATAAACAAGCATCATTGTTTTCTTTTGGATTTATCCTTCGTTAGTGTTTGATTGACTGCCCGTTATATATGTGTAAATTATTCAATTAATTCGTTTGATTTAAGATTTGTGAAACGATTTAAGGGTTATTATTAGAGTAGTGTGATAAATAAATCTAACGATTGAAATGCTTATCTAGCTCCCGAACGATAGATCATACCAGAACTTTTAGAGAGCTAACTGATATACGAGAATAGATCCAGAAATGCAATCTAAAAATGTGATTGCCTCGGTCCAAAAGAGTATTTTAGCAATTTTTTAATACTACAAAAAAAATTGCAAGCGCCAACAAAAAAAACAATGAATGTCAGTCGTAATATTGTCATTAAATTCCTCTTAACTGACCTAAGATATAGCATTTTTTAAATGCCAGATGAATAGATTTCACCATCAGAGTATCCACAAAGTTAGTCCTCTTTACTTTCCGTTGTACCGGGTATCCCACACTGCTAGCTACATTTAATGACGATCTCGTTTTTGATGCCCGTGGATTTGGAGTTTGATTTGGTTTGATTCAGGAGATTTCTGCAAGAAAAACCATTGAAAATTGATGAGAAAAGACATTACTAGTGTAGAAACATTGGATAAAATGCTAATGTAATATTTTCTTATCTACAGATATTACTATCTTTCACTTCAACTATGGCGTTACATAAACTTGCATAAAAAAAATATCTCAAAACTATAATACAAAATATTGTTAGTTACGATGGAGAAGGTGACTAAAAATTTCCTCTCTTTCCATTCGTTTAAATCTCCGTCAGATGCGTTAACAACCTTAAGAAAGAAAACATTTCCAAAACTCACTATTATGTTAGATTTTGTTTCTTGGCCTAACGACCCTAAATACATTAGTTTTTTTAAACCACGTAGTTACCTAGCCAATCCTCACTATCTCACTATCATTTCTTATGAAAGACATGATAAAGATCGATGTGTTTTGTCAGTTGAGACAAAATCAATCAGTTGTGATAATTACCAATTTTATGATCATCGATACTAAGAATACATCCACGGATAAGGTGTGTTGTGTGAGAAATGTGTATGTCCTGTTAATGTTTTATATCTAAACGTTTTACTAATTATTTGACTGTTTTTTTATAATTATATGATTTTAATCATAAGGGTCAGAATATTAATAGTTCTCATAAATTTTGAGGATTACAATAACTTGTTCATAGCCAAGTATTGTGATAATATTCGGGTCAGGTTTAAAAAAAAATATTATTATTAACAATTATTCACTTAGTCTAAACGTAAAAGGTGAACAATCCGTTGGCGTAAATTACACGTGTTTTGTTGAGAATTTTCCCTTTCCAAATCGCTTTCACCTGCAAATTGGAAGTTCGTTTGTCACGATTGCACGCCACAGTGGGAACAATGTCAAGAAGGGAATCGATTCACAACACACATACACTGTTTCCCTTTTGCTTTTCCGTTCCCAAGTGGCTGAACGTTGTCGCCGCATACAGCCCGACCGATCGAACGAATGATCCGGCGAAACAATCCGTCACACTTGAATTTCCATTTTTCAATCGTTTCGTGTCATGCCCAATTGAAACTGACTGGTTCCATCTGCTTCTCTTTTCTCGTGCACCCGCAGAAACCCACCGATGAGATGCGCTACGACACATTCGGAAGTGATTATGCAAAGCCACAACTTGTGCCGGCCGTACCGCTTACAATGCCGATGGTGCAACAAATTCAACAGCAACAACAACCGGTATCGTCGGTAGCTACTACTCAGCAGCAGCAGCAACAACAACCGTGCAAATGTGAATTCTGCGAGTATCTTCAAGCCAACCGGATATCGCTTACGGGTGATCACTCGTTCCAGTGTGAGTTCTGCGGAGAAGGTTTCTCCAATCAGACCAGCTTCAACCGGCATCGCTGCGGTAGTACGGATATACAAATATATCGGTGCGAAAACTGTCGGCAGGAGTATGGAAGCTCGAGAGCTGTCTCCAGCATTGGCAACTGCGAGCCAAGAGATAAATGCGATATCTGCAATCGAAACATCGTACAGTCTTTGCCGGAAGAACAGGCGGCCTATGGTCCTGCGATGGTAGCAGGAAGCTCTTCAATAAGTTCCCAAACCACACCGGCATCCGTGTCGGATGTAACGATCGATGGATCAGTTTCCCTGCTTGTTACTTCGCCTGAGGTGTCCAACGGAAGCGTTAGTGATCTTAGTGTGAACGTCAACGTGCGGTCCATGGTGAACAGTCCCATCGAGCAGCACGATCTAAGCAGCATTGATCCGTTCGGGTCAGACAGTGAGTGTTTAGGTCAGTTCTTTGCAACCGAGGCGTCCTCCACCTCGCCCTGTACGGCTAGCACTACCAGTAACATACAGTGTACACCAATGCCAACGAGTGCCAACATCGGGAGCCTGCTTCCTGCCGCTGCGCTGAACCCTCCGGAGTCGGCGAAGACGTACTTTGTGCTGGGAAACGTAGAACAGTTGCAACAATTCCACGCGGCCACAGCGCAACAGCAACAGCAACCCACGAACAACCTTCCGACGATCACCAATAGCTTCCATCCGCTTCATCTGCCACCTCCCGGACCTGGACCTCATCAGCAGCAGCAACTGATACCTCTCTCGCTGCAGAATGCCGTACCGGTTACGGCCGGGTCGCATCTGCCCAGCGAGCACGAGGTCACTAGTCTGCAGCAGTACGATCAGTACGATGATGAGGACTACTCGTCCATGTCCGAAGATGAAGCTATTGTTCCAATAGTAAATATATTGAGCTCTCGTTTGCGACAGTTGCTAATTGGTGTCTTTCAATTACAGGAACCCTATGCCAAATCGCCTAACCAGGACCACGCCAAGACGGAACTACCAATCCAAGAGACAATCGTTGACACTAGCACCGGCATCAGTACGATCATTCCGCTACAACAGTTCGGTTCGGGCGGATTACCGAGGGATGACGCTTCACTTAGCCGCGCACTGTTGGCGCATGGCGTTGCACAGCATCTGCAGGTTCAGCAACAAGCACAGCAACAGCAACTCCACCATCACCATTCCGCTGGTGTATCACAACTTAAGCCACATCTGGATGAAGAGGAAGAAGGTAAATGTGATTCGTCATCTCCATCGCTTGGAATATTCGTCGGTGGTTCCACCGGAGCAACGAATGGCGTAGAAAAGGGGTCTCAAAAACCACAGTCTTCTCTCGTCGGAAGCGTTAATGTGGAACGGCCCTACAAGTGTCACATCTGCGAACGTTCGTACCGGAATCAGAAGAACCTGAAGTCACATCTGAAGGTGCACGAGGGCATTCGGGCGTATCAGTGTGAAATTTGTGGTAAGAATTTCTCCGGCTCCAGCTATCTGGTGATCCACCGACGGCGCCATACCGGTGAGCGTCCGTTCAAATGCGTTACCTGCGGAAAGGCGTTTGTCGACTCGCGAGCGCTAGCCGTGCACGCGCGCTTACACAGTGGGGAACGGCTCAAGTGTGAGAAATGTGAGAAAACTTTCTCCAGCGTGAGTGCGCTCACCGTGCACAACCGGCTGCACACCGGCATCCACCCGTACAAATGTGAACTGTGCGGCAAAACATTTCCCCAGTACAACAACCTGAAACATCACATGAAGAAACACGAGCAACCGAATGGTTCCGAGGGTCAGCCCCAGGGAGGGACGAGTCCACCGTGTGGATCGGGCACAGTGTCTAATGGCGTTAGTACGACGAGCGGTTCCGGGACGGGAACGGGACGGTTACGCTCGACACCGGAAACGAAACTCAATGGAGCGGTACATATGGTGGCGAGCTCGACTACCGGCTCACCGTTCGAGTACAAATGTCACATTTGTAGCAAACTGTACAAATCTGCCGACGACTTGCAGGAACACCTGAGTCAGCACGGGAAAGATCGGCCAAATCAGTGCGAGTTTTGTTCGAAGGTGTTTCCGCGATCCTCGCATCTCATCATCCACCGGCGACGGCATACGGGTGAGCGACCCTTCAAATGCAAATACTGCGACAAAGCGTTCGTGGATTCGCGTGCCCTCTCCGTCCACACGCGGCTGCACACGGGCGAACGGGTAAAGTGCGAGATCTGCGAGAAAACGTTCGCCAGCTCCAGTGGACTCATAGTGCACCGGCGCATCCACACCGGGGTGCATCCGTACAAGTGTGACTACTGCGAAAAGTCTTTCGCCCAATCAACCGCACTCAAGTACCACCTGAAAAAGCACGACACAGCTCTGCTGCCCACGACGACAACGCCCGAAACTGCCGACTCACGGCTTTCGGCACGACCCGCACACGGTACCGTCGGTGATCTAGGCCAGTGTCCATCGTATGGCGATGACTCGACAGCGAACGGGAACGATCGGTACAAGTGCACCGTGTGCAGCAAGGTGTTCCGATCCTCCGAGTACCTGGTGCGACATCGGCGAACGCACAGCGGCGAGCGACCGTATCAGTGCGAGATTTGTGGCAAAAACTTCTCCACCATGAGCTACCTTGTGATCCACCGGCGTCGGCATACGTCCGAGCGACCGTACAAGTGTACTTCCTGCGAGAAAGCGTTCGTCGATTCGCGGGCCCTGCAGGAACACGCCCGGTTGCATACGGGCGATCGGGTGCGTTGCGAGATTTGCCAAAAAACCTACTCGAGCGTTAGCAATCTGATCGTGCACCGGCGCATCCACAGTGGCATCCATCCGTTCGAGTGCGACAGCTGCGGGAAATCGTTTGCGCAAAAGAATGCCCTCAAGTATCACCTCAAGAAACATAGCAAACAGGATCAAACAGAGCCGGTGGGTTAGATCCCCACGCGAAGGGAACCGCGATCAGCTGAGTCAGACTCCAGATGTCGAAAACAATTCCGTTCCGTTTTTTTTGCACCTACTTTCACGCGTCGAGAGATCGCGCGGGACCATCGCTAGTGTCCGTTCTAACTTACTTTACACATATTTCTTTACCACGGCATCAAGCGTTGCCGTTTGCATGTCCACAGAGTGCATGAGTGAATTCGATGTACATCCACAACCATTTACAACACACCAACATACACACAACCACAATACACTACTTCTTCCACATTTAAATAATAGTCACTCAATTCCATTCAATCATTCCACTCAGCCAGGTTCTGGTGACGTTCGAGTCCGGAGGTAGTGTGTTAGTATGTCACAGCTCTGTTAACGATTCGGCTGTCAACGAAACGCTCAAATTTGGGTTAACGAGAGTATACGGTATGTGTACGAACGAGAGTGATCGCTACCGATCAACTGTTTAAATTACGGCATGTATTATGGCATTTAGAGAAGAAAAAACAATTCGAGAACTCAAAAGCTAAAGACATCTGCATCACACCTCCTCTTGAGCGTACACCAGCGGCCACATCACATTACAAGCATCAATAGCCATAAGCCAACTACAACTTCAATACAGAATATATAAATATAGAACAGAATCATTGTAATGTAATAGTACCGTGTGCAAATAACTCCAGTTTGTAACTCCAACCCCTCCAACAACAACAACAACAACAACCACAACAATAACATCATCATCATAAGACAACCACCATTGACCACACCATACTATAATAGCGTAGCAATAGGGCCGTACATGCGCAACATAAACCAAACACCCCGCCATAAGCGACAACACAGACAGCATCAGTGAAATGTATTCCAAACTCCGCAAGCAAAACCAACTCCAAAGAAACCCGGATCGAAACCAAAACAGTAACAGTGAAATAATGTTCGTCTCACGCCATGAACTCTGCGGCCCCGGTAAGATCGAATAGAGACGTTTACCGCTATGTGGAAACTTTATTTTTATACCTTTTGTTTAAAGAAAAAAAAACAATCAAATCACAACACGACTACAAAATTCGGCTCAAGCAAGTGATAGGAGAAAACGATCTAATATAAACGAAGGAGATACAACAACAAAAAAAGCTAGTGTTTTGTACAGAGCGCCATTCCAAAAAATCGAAATGAAGGCATATAGGAAATTGGGAAGCAAATTCCAGAGATACATGTGAGGCAAAAAGCATTTTTTTTAAACAAATCCAAAAAATAACAAGCTGATGTGCAACTGGTCGAAGAGTAACGATCGTCTCGACGAGTTTATGTTGATATATTTTTGCCAAGGAAACGAAACGGACAGCAGTGGGTCCTACTTGCCGAGTTTCTTCACGATGTGCATGTGGTCCGAAGCAATCGAAACAAAATCGGACAAATGTGTAGCAGAAAAAAAAACAACAAAACGTATGGAATATAATAAAAGAACCCCCGAAAAGAAGTGCAAGAAAGATGGAATGATTCTGTTGTGGCTTATGTAACGTATCCGCCAAAAGGCGGAAGTTCCACCTGCGATAAATCAGTGATGACAGCTTTTCTCCTGTGTCTTTCGCGTTGGATACGCGAACTTGGATCGGAAGGTGAAGAAGCATTTTGAAGCATCTGCCCCAACACCTGTGGATTGAGTGAAACTGCAACATTTCGTTGTACAATTGAGGGGGTAGAGTGTCCATAAATCAATCAATTACATCCTTTTATTTTACTTTAGCGTTAACCATCCTATCTCTCCCTTGCGAACTGCACGGTCTTATGTAGTTGATCTTAATCTCTCAATGTTTTTTGTTTTTGCGTTTGTCCGTACTGTACGATCATGCTGCATTTGTTTCTAATAAAACGTCGTACTTGCAGCAGGAAACGTACGAATGCCCCTCAGCGGGCTACGGTGGGTTGTAATGCAAGAAATAATTGAATGTTGAAGTCGGTTCCCGATAGATCTAGTGCGATCAGTTTATCAGCTTTTGGCATCGAGAATTATTTATGCCAAACCATTTTTTTTTTTTTTGCTTTCTTGCAATTCAATTGCGTTCGTTCAGCTGTTCGGGGAGTTCTGAATTTATAAAGATTGCAGATAGCGTTTATAAGAGTAGAAGTACTTTTTAACAGCTACTCCCTCCATTTATTGCAAGCTCTTTTTCACTGTACATAATTGCTTCATTTCAACATCTCCATCGCTTTGGGCAATGTGTGTGCTGTTGTTGTTGCTGTACCGTGTATAAATCATCGTATCCACACAGTTGCTTCCAGTTACTTCGAACTGCATTCCTACGGCGTTCTCTCCAACATGAGAAAAAAGAACCAACATTCTAAAGTACTTGTGATGCGCTCGGGTTCTAGCTGGATTTACGCTTTGCTCAACGGGATCATAATTGGTTGCGTAACTGTTTACGGAATCTGTACGCTACGCTACACGATGTACAGAACATCAATTTAGGTCAGTGATAGAAGAACGGATTTGGCCGAAATTAATTTGATATATCTTTCTAACCGAAAATGCTTTTCTTCTTGAAGATGAGCAATGTATTTTTTTTTACCTTCCTTCCTATCGGTCAACATGTCAACGGTCAAGCAAAGAAGAAGGAACGGTCACCAAAAAAACAAAAACGATCAAAAGCGTGTGAACTTTCCTGCCTAGCTAGCTACACGGACATATCGGCTACAGGATGGATTCCCTACTGTCCAGTTTCGCATGCTAATTGGACGTCCCTCTGATGGACCCAACACAGGGAAAAGAAAAGGATTAATTTGGAACTTTGGTAAAATAGGATGACAAAAGTGCCTTTCTACTTTCGGACATTCGGTGACCTTCCACCAAGAATTGTTTTTCCCGTTTAATCACCGGACCAGCAGCCCGGGGGAAAAAAATCCGTTTTCCCACGAATCGCGACGGTTAGGGCCAAACGCCCCTAACGGTCAATCCTAGCCATAACCCGGCTACAGCTGACCAACGATCGCCCCAAGGAAAATGGTCCGCTTTCCGATCCTTTCCCTCCCATAACGTCTTGCGTCGGGATGTCTTATATCGAATAATCCCCAGGAACTCCGGTGACCACATTTAAAGGTGAAAGGGTTGTTTTGCCTTTCCGAAGATGCACGGGGCGCACTAAAAAAAAAAAGGGTACGCATCTCAAGCGGGACTGCGCCGCAAGAGCAAGGGTAACTGAGGGTCCGGAGTGTCGTAGGAAAATCCACAAAAAAGGACGACGACAGTTGTCATTTGTTTGCGCGGAAGAAATTGATTTACAAACACACGCTCCTTGTGCCCTAATGGCCCATTCTTCGTACCCTACGGTGCGTTCGTTTCCGTTTGTCCAGAAGGATTCAGCGTTGGATCTTGTTTCTTTGTACTAGGCGAAGATATCGTAAAGGGGTTCTTCGCGTGTTGTGTTTTTTCCTGCATATGTTTGTTAACCAAGAGGCGAGAACTGGTTCTTGTTTTTTTTTGTACTTTTAGTGCTATCGTTTTAAAGGGATACTTTGAACTGGACAAATGAATATTGATATCCTATTTCGATGACCATCTAGCATGACTTTCGTGGCATCTGTGTGGAACTGGTCCATTGAACTTTGCGCTAGCCATGTTGCAAAGGTGGCGTCTATCGTTCGGGGACATTAAAAACGCTGTACGACATGTGCTTCTGTCCGCGAGACGCCTGTCACGAGAAATAGGAGGGAATCTATCAAATCTAGCTTTTTTTTTCATTCGCTACAATGAAAGCGAACATGCTTAAATAAAAAAGCCACAAACCTCTAATGAGCACGTTTTGTTTTTCCCTAAACCGGACAGAACCGGAGTTACGGGTTTTGGTTTTTTTGTGCGACGTTTTTTTTTCTCGTCTTAGTTACTCAAAGTTTTGGTCAATTCCACCAAATGTTTACAATCACACGCGTGCATTTAATGATCCGTTTAATCGCTCCGGTAAGTTCCAGTACCGAACAAAAAAAAAACAACCTAGCGATTAAGCAGCGTGGAGGAGAAGAAGAAAAAATTCCCCAAGATGTAACGATACCAAAACAAAGCGAAATGAAAAACAAAATCCCAACTGGACCGGGAAAGGTTAACGTTTTTGTTTTTTTTGTTTTTTTTTCAGCATTGGACCGGCTTGGTCATGGTTGGGAAGAATGAATTATTACCACTTTCTACCGGAATACGCCCC
>KB663733.1:435110-447829 GCA_000349025.1 Anopheles minimus | reverse complement strand
ATCGTTGACGCAACATGCTTCCATCATGGGGCCATGTGTTTTTTTGGGCATTCCGTCAGTCGAGCCGGCCTAACGCCTTATTTTTGGGGAGGGTTTGGACGGGGATTGGGGACGAAAAAAAGAGACGTTTGCGCGGTTTTATTAAGATATTACAGAGCGCGCGTTTAGGACGCACACAAAACGAGACACGGTTTTATTTGGGCCTCCCGTTCCAAACTTTATGACCTCCGGTCGAACAGTGGCGGGAAAATTGCGACATTAAACAGACATGCACACCGAAAAAACCCCCCTCGAAACGGGAAAACGGCCAGTTCGTGCCAGTGCGCCTTCTGTTCATTACCTTCTGTTCCGCTAAATCTGAGAGTGGAGCTGAGCACTGATCTCATTATTGTATTTGTTTATTCGATATTGCTGGGGTTTCTAGTTGTTGTTGATGTGAGGTTGCTTTTGCAGACAACAAAAAGCAAGGAAAGAGAACGCGAAAAGCAATAATGTTCGAATGCTGCTTCCTATGCAACTGTTTCGGTGGCAATGGATGAAAGGTTTCTCGCTTGGACGAAGCCATTCTGTCTCCCGCCGGCATGCAAACACAATTTCCTCTGCACAAGAAATCGGCGTGGTGCCCTTAATAATTTTTCATAATAGATGTTTTTTTTTCCAGTTGGGCACGCTATATTTGTTGTACAATTAGCTCAAACCACAATCCACGGCTGGTTGGTTGAAGTTACCAACAAAAAAAACTAATATTTGAGACAGAGTGGAACGAGGAGCAATGCACAATACTTTTTTGTAATACAAAAAAGCATAAAAAGAATTAAAGATATAAGAGACCACCTTTATTAAATCGTATGTAAAATATGTAATCAAAATATAAAACTCTGCATCATTGTACTCCAAAAATTGAGCTCCAAAGAAATGGTAACTTCAATGCTGGAATAAGCGGGGAACGCCATAAGGATACTTCAGTGTGACGAATTTACATTTCCAAGTTATTATTAACTAATAATGAGGAAAAGGTTCTTTAAAAACATTAATTCCAAATATTTATCAAACATACACATGTGAATGACAAAAGGGCAAGACCGTCCTGCTCTTGGAATTTTAAAAATAGTGCTGGTTTCGAGGCTTGTAATAGGTGTGTCGTTCCAAAACATGACAAAAGCATCAGCATCAGCAATACCTTAACTTTTTATCCTTTCTACCTTTCTTTTATAACAATTATGGCGTAAGAATAATAAATAAAAAAAAAGTCAAATCTTGTGGTGACATAAAAATGAAAACACCTTCATTTATGGATAAAATTAAGAATTCATTCTAACAAAGCGAAATGTACTGTGGTCAGATGGTAACATGACGATCTCCGGCTGCAGTGCAGCGTTTTCATGCAACGTTCTTGCTTCAATCTTTTACATAAAACCGTCAATAACGTTCATAAAAGATAGCAAGGACCAGAACAAATATACCAGTAGAATGTGACGTTGGCGGATATGCCGCTGAGATGGCAGATTATTCAGAGAAAGTATCTATCCTTTAAAAAAACAGCTCAAAAATGGTTGTCGGACCACAACGTCCGACTTGCATGACTTTATCTGCACAATCACCCAATCTCAATTCAATTGAGATGCTGTGGATGATTTCTAAAACAACTCGTTAAACAAATTGTCGCACATTCTTTGGAAGGGTTGGTTTTCAGAAAGGTAAAAAGGGAATATAAGGCGATTTTCTGATTGATTCAAATGTATCATTATTTAATTGACATCTTGAGCTAGATTCTTTAGAAAGGTGTGTTTCGAAACGTTGAATTTTAACACCAGTAGGACACTTTAATCTCAAAACTATCAGGTGGTCTTATTGCTTTGTCCGTCACCTTTAGTACTTCACTGCATAGTTCTCGCACGCGGTTGCCCTGCTTCCTTTTATTGGCCGTGCTCAATTTAGCCGTTTCGTGCTTTCTGCAGCCCCGTAAAAATCACGTCACGTACCTCCCGCCAAGTAAGCTCCAAGATGTAAAAGCAAACAATACACACGAACGAACGCCAAACTCCTAACGAACTGCGCCGTACGATGGGGAGATACATGTTTCCTTCATCAATCTTCAGTGCTCCATCTTTCTAATGCTCCACAACCCCATGGTGTATCTATTTCTCTCCAATTTTGCCGTTTCCATTGTTGCTTTCATTCATTTTCGCGGGTCTGCGAGCGCTTTGGAGCTCGTACCACAAAGAGAAGCTTTCATTCCAATTCCAGATTGCAAAGAATACAGACATTTTGCACTGGGGCGCTCCGGGCACTGCTGCTTAACGTTTTCGTGACGTGATCGGATATCAAGTGTTGTGAAAAAAAACGATCCTCAGTTGGAACTACTTAATGCTGAAGCGATCGAGTGTGTGCCGGTTTTTTGGTTTTGGAAATGTTATCCAATAAAGGAGAAAAAGTGTGAACATAAAAAGAAAATTCGTGACAACAACACGTGCATTATAAGGATTAGTTTCAGTGAACAAAAGTGCACAAATAATGAAACCCTACCAGATAAGGCTCGTGTGTTGTTTCTTTACGGTTCTGCTGACGCTAACAACTTCGCAACATCCGGTACAGCAAGGATGTCCAGAAGCGACGCGTCCCCATACTGTGCGCTGCGATCAGTACTTCCGCTGTGCGCTGTTACCATCGAAACGAGCCGTCTGGATAACGACCCAGTGCCAGAAAGGTTTAGTTTATCGACATAATCGGAGTGCCTGTGTAGTGCCAGGTGAGTTTCAAACCCGAAAAGTGTTGGAAGTGTATTTACTTAATATGGTTAGGAACATTTTTCTAATTTTCCGAAGAATAAGTGTGCCATTGATTGATGAGGATTGAAAATAGTCGATCAGTAAGACAAATACAAAATACACACACTAGCTAACGGTACATTTATGAGGCTAAGAAACTGCCCAAAAACTACCGATGAGCCAACCGCTTCATTGACCTCCGCGCGTTGGTTATTGGTGAGGTTGTAAAGTGATTGATTTTTATGGTGCACTCCTCAGGGGTTGCCAGGGATTCCTCGCTCCCCAGTTCAAAACTATACAACAAACACGTTGATAGCCCGGGCTATGATCGTATTCGCACTTTTTTATAGCACCCAAACTATCACGCTCACCGTCCATTCCGTGCTAGAATCGTTCATTCATTAACCAATTTCACTGTTTCATTCTTTCTCCATACGGTTACGGTACAGATAACGACTGGGAGTGCGATTTATCGACGGAATTCGAACGCAACCGAAGCGAAGAACACATTTATGGCATCGACAATCCACATCAGCAGGCCTTTCCACCGAGCCGAACGCCTCCGGCAATGCTGCCAAATTTGCAACCGCGACCGACCGATACCATGCGAATACAGTACCAGCTTCCCGCTATTGCCGGTGACGATCGACGGGGAATTCTCATTCTGGTGGACCAGGAGCTTAACAATCGGACGGGCGTAAGAAGCACGGAAGGGGCAGAGGAGGCAGCG
This sequence comes from Anopheles minimus, assembly GCA_000349025.1. Lineage (NCBI taxonomy): Eukaryota > Metazoa > Arthropoda > Insecta > Diptera > Culicidae > Anopheles > Anopheles minimus. The sequence continues at coordinate 444,331 of KB663733.1, read as the reverse complement.
AATGCCAGCGGTGAGGGTAGCCTGGAGCGGGACACGGAAGACGGCGATACCAATGCGTTGACGGACAATGGCACGATCGTTAAGCCATATTTGCCACCATCCATTCAGGAAAGTTTGGAACGCGACGATGAACAACTCCCACCAAAAGCCATGGCTCTTTCAGGGACATCCGACACGGTGAGTCCACCATCCGTCATGGCGGAGCTCACCATCCAGGGCGATGGGCAAAGCCATAAATCGAAGTTACCATTGCCACCGAACGGGAAAATTCATCCCGAGCATCTCACCCAGATTATTAATCAGCAGAAGCAATTAAATCGTATTGCCACTCAAATGAAGCAACGGGTAGATCCGGTCGGTGGTCCAGGTGGGTTTTCGGCCTTTGCCAATAGTATGCTCTTTTCCCGAAATCCAATCCTGCTGAACGACTATCTGCAAAATATGGTGGGTCAAAGGCCAACCGGTTCTGAAGTCGATAAAACGTTTAAGGGGAAGGAACCGTACGTTTCGGAAGACATTATAAAGAGCATATTGCAGATTTCACAGCAAATGATTGCTAATCAGCAAAAAACAACACCAACCATACCACCGGTCAGTTCCAAGCCTGTGCAGGAACCATCGAGACTGAAACCGATATTTTTACCGCTTTCGGTTGGCTCCGCTTCTGATAATGCTGCCGATTACGGTACACCACCGAAGTCGAAAATCACTACCACCTTCAACACAAAACCGATCGGCATTAGCTTCACCAATCCGTACACCTTAAGCCATTCGGCAGTGTATGATAACCTACGTAATCGGCCATTGAACGAATCGACGTTTTACAACTCCTACCTACCGACACTGTACGACATCTATGGGAATCGGTTCGTTCCGAAGGATCAGTATGTGCAGATGATGTCACAAAACTATCCTCAGTACAATACGTACATGGGAGGTAGTCCGTCGCAGCCACTCCTTAGCCACCTGCAACCCATTCCGACGTATCCTAGCGTTGTGTCCCCGTACGTATCACCACCGCAAGGTCCTGTGATTCGTGAGCCCTCGTATATGTACTCCCATCACTCCAACTCCCCATCGATACTTCATCAACTGCAAAATAACGTGGCCGACGGTTACAGTGTTACAAGCAATGCGATTGATCGCTTTGAGCCCCTGGAATTTATCGACTCCAACGAAAGCGTTGGTACCGATAGCACGGGTAGTGATCAAACGTTTATGTCCAGTGAGGCATCGAACGAATTGGATCAGATGGGCGGCAACGATCCACTGAACGACCCAGACATTGCGTTCAAACAGAAACTCTACGCTCTCGGTGAAACGCCATTGGACTACAGTCAGTACAAGGACAGCATAATGCCACTTCTAGACGCACATCCCAACGATGTACGGATATCGGTCGTTACCTGCACGCTCGGAAGTCGCGAACCGAACAAAACCGATTGTTTCAAGTACTTTGTATGTAACCCACAAAACGGAGCGTTCCAATCATTCACCTGTCCCTCGTTTACGGCATTCAACAAGGACACGCGGTTGTGCGACACGGCATCTTACCATGCTTGCAAGTCCCAGCAAACACCGACCACAACGCCCGCTACCGTGATACGTTACAAAGGTACAGCATCTCAGTCAAACGTACATCTGATGAAAAACGATTTACTGACCGCCCAAAAGTATGTGGAACTGATGCGCCAGGAAGCAAACAAACTGTTGACTCGCAACAATATGCCGCTGCCGGCTGAACAGACAGTCGTGCTGCCGGCACTGGATACGGTGAACGCTACCGTGTTTCATACCGTAAAACCGTCCGTAAAGATGCGTCGAAAGTCGTCCCCGAAACCAACCACCAGGATGTCAACTTCGACCACATCGACCACAACCATCGCGCCCAAAACTAAGCGATCGAAAACCACGCGCAAAGGTCCACGATGCCGAGCTGAAGGTCGTATTGCAAATCCAATTGATCAGCACAGCTACTACGTGTGTCACCGGAAGAGCCAGAAGAAGTTTGTCAAGATGAAAATTACTTGCCCATCGGGGTTGAAATATTGCGCCGCATCGCAGTACTGTTCTGCACATTGTTGAGCAGGGTAAAACAGCAGGGAGAGTTTTAATGTTTAAACTATTTATTTATTTATTATTTTGTTCTGTTTAAAAAAACGCGTTTCGAATGTAAATGGCTTACTATTTGTTACTTTATGTTCTGTGTTTCACTCGTTATGTTATGTATGTTTGTTGTGTCATGATCGCTAGCCCAATCGCTAAGCTCGCTAGCTCAGGATAATATTTTAAATGCATTTTATGTGTTTTTTTATTCAGATGAAAATAACAAAGCGCACTGTATCTTCATAGAAATAACGTTCGTCTATGTAAAATAATTATCACATTCTTTCACACTGCATCATCCTTCAGTTGAGAAAAAATCCGAAACGACCATATTTTTTTTATCAAAGAAAAGTCCCAAGGGCATTTAACACTAATTTTGGCACGTCATAGCTGAGTGACAATGGAAAAGATAAGTTAAACCCCAATCAAATGATCACTTGCGAAGCATAACCAGCTGTATGGCGTCTGGTGGAATGGACTGGAATGGAGCAACCTCAAGGGTCCCGCCAGCTGGATCTCAAAGCACCGATCTCTTCAGCTATTACTTATGCACTTCTGAAGCTAATGTCTATGTCCACTGTGGAGACCCCAAAAGCGGAATGAAAGTTGGGACTCAACACCAGTAGCCAAACCAATCTAACCACTTGCAAGGTGGGGCTTCAACTGTAGCGGATTAAGCTCTTTGGAGCGGCAATTTGGAGGAATGAAAGTTACAATCCCACCATCGGCAACTGGAGCTTTTAGTATTGCTTTATTTGATGAAAACAGGTTGGAGATGATGGAGATGATGGGATTAAAAAAATATCGATCTTCAGGGCCCCCCATGTAGAAGACGAATGTAGCTTCGATCCGTTGTAGTAGATGTAGTCAAGTAGAATGAAGGTGCGATCCGCTCTGGAAGGGGCTCCTCAGATATTCAACATTTCTTCAGAGTATTTCAAAATATTAGTTTATGTTCAGGCTTTGTTATCATCTGTTAAATACCTGCGGTCTATATCATAACATCTTAACAAATTCCTGAATACTAAGGATGAGGATAATAAGGATTTCCAACACCGTACATTTTCACAGCAACCGCGACTTGAAACCGATCGGTTCCAGAGGATCTTTCGGTTTTTTCTTATCTGGATTTTTTTTTACTTTTCCTTCATCTTGTTTAAAAAAAAAGAAGGTGATGCTAGTAAATTAATATTTTTTTTGTTATTGTATGACGGCCAGGCCGTATTAGACTTAGTTTACCAAGTAGCAGGATAGTCAATCACTGCTACGGGGGAGCGGTCCGGATGGGATTTTGGTCCCGGTCTGTCGTATGAGAGAGCAGAGCCGATACCACTACCCCACCGGGCCGCCCCAAGTAAATTAATATGATCTTCAATAAATTAAATAATTAGATATGGTTAAAATCGAAAAAATAAAATCCCACTGTTGCACTTTTGAATGCACATTCCACAGTCAGTTGCATCGGTTGAAGCGGTCGAACTTACGTTATAAACTAAATCGACCCCATACAAACATTGTCAAAATTCCCTTGTTTACCATATGATTGTCATTATGCGATTGTTTTGGTTTTACTGCGCCGCACATACTGGTGGTGTTTTTTTTTTCTACACAGTACGATAATGCCGCTAGTTATTGATAGTTCCAGTATTCCGCTCAACCGACGGCAGACCTAGTCATACGCATACGTAAACAAAAACTCCGGTTATTTTTTGTTACTAACCTAGAACTTTGATGACGTTGAGTTTCAAGATTTTGATAAGTGACGATGAATAACAGGCTGGAGAATGTGGTGTAAGGATGTGTCATCTTCACATCATACAGAGTTTTACATCACACGGTTAGTCTCGGTGCATTGTTGCAAGGTTTAGTGCAAGTGCAATGTTTAATTTTACTTATCATCTTCAGCTATTCGATGCTGTGATACCCGGATTCGTTAATTCCCCGGCCAAAGAAAACTGAGTGCATCGTGGATGTTTACAAGAGCAATTGATTAACAGAAGAAGCAAAATGTTCATTTGGGACCAGTTTTGGGCAGACATATGTCCAACCGGATTAAGACCTTGGGCACAGACAAACAATGATCTGGCACCTTGCTTCCAGGAGCTCGTACTGCAACTGCCCATACTAGCGCTGTTCGCTACATTTTCATCGTACTATTATGGAATCCACTGGCGTACGGTATCTCGGAACGAAACACAACTATTTGCTATACGGTGCCGGATTTGGGCATCGTTATTTTCAATACTCGTTCCAGCAGCGAAAGTATACTACATTTTCCGCCTGCACAAGGCGCTGTATCCAGTCGACATATTGCTCGCCTGTGTGCAGCTCATAGCCTGGTCAACTCATTGCTGCTTTTTGTTGTCCACAATAAGGAAAGGTTCCCTCAGTCACCGGGGCCCTCTAGTACTGATTGTTTTGTGGACTTCACTGTTTGCTCTGCACGCCATATGGTTGCATACAAACCTTTACACGGATTATTGGTCGTGGTACGCGACCCAACTGTTGCTGCATCTTATTTATGGTGCAACACTTGTTGTGCCGGGAAATGCACATTACGTTCGTCTACGAAGGACGGAGGATGAAGAACGGCAAGCTTTGCTATCCCAGTCATATACGCGTTTCTTCGAGGACCTGGAAGAAACGGCACTTGGTCCAATAGAGGATGATGCAAACCTATTTTCACGATTCGTGTTCTACTGGGTCCGGCCACTCATCGCTAAAGGAGTCAGTGGCAAATTGAAACACAGCGACGACCTGTTCGACTTGCCCGAAGCACTAACACTGCATCGAGTTACGGAAAAACTCCAATCGGCACTCAGTACAACGACGTCCCTGCTGAAAGCACTGCACAAGTGTTTCGGGTGGGAATTTTATCTCATCGGACTATTGCGACTGCTCGGTGATCTGTCGGGATTTGCTGGTCCCATCTTGCTCGGTGGTCTGCTACGAACGGAGGACAACGGTAACGGAACTACGGTTACAGATCCAACGGATATGGTGACCGATTTTCGCGCCTATTACTACGCTCTCGCCCTCTTCATAACGGCTCTGGTGAGTGCTTTTACGGCAGTTCATTTTAACTGGCGGATGACATTTGTCAGCAGCAAGATGCGAATGTCCATCGTGACGGCCATCTATCAGAAATCGCTCACCGCCAAACAACTCCAAACGGCGCGTCCCGAGATATTGAATTTAATGTCCACCGATACGGATCGCATCGTCAACTCGTGTATCAGCTTCCATTCATTCTGGAGCATCCCATTCCAGCTGTTTACCACACTGTATCTGCTCTACACCCAGCTCGGAGTCGCCTTTGTTGCTGGCGTGTTGTTCGCGGTGTTACTGATACCGATCAATCGCAAGATCGCACAGAAAATTGGACAACTCTCGCAGGGACTGATGACGGCGAAGGATGGTCGCGTCACAATCACAACGGAAGCCGTTAGTGGAGCGAAGGACATCAAGCTAAATGCCTGGGAGGATGTATTTATCGGGAAGATCCAAAACATGCGTAATGGAGAAATGCAATTCCTAGCGAAAAGGAAATATTTAGACGCTCTATGTGTGTACTTCTGGGCCACCACTCCGGTGTTGATGTGCCTGTTCACCTTTGGAACCTCGATCCTGCTCGGCAAACCGTTAACCGCGGCCACAACCTACACAAGCGTAGCATTGCTTAATATGCTCATTGGTCCCCTCAATGCGTTCCCATGGGTATTGAACGGTTTAACCGAGGCGTGGGTATCACTGAAACGCGTCCAGGAACTTTTCGATCTACCGGATGTCAATCTTCAAGAATGCTATCGTCCACTAAGCGCGTCCGATGCATCGTACTCTAACTCTTCGAAACGTCCCGTTGTACTTGCCATCAAGGACGGTAACTTTGAGTTTGAAATCAAGCGTAGTCGCGATGATTTGAAGTTGGTGCAGGAAGATATAATTGATTTCGCTTTCCGCGATCTTACACTGCAGGTGCGCCAAGGAGAGTTGGTTTGTCTGGAAGGTCCGGTAGGTGGTGGCAAATCTTCGCTACTGCAGGTGATCATGGGTTACTTTAAATGCGTTGCCGGCGCCGTAGCGATCTCGACGGATATAAACGAAGGCTTCGGTTACGTCGCACAGACTGCCTGGCTGCAGCAAGGAACCATTCGGGACAATATTCTTTGGGGAGAAATTTACGACGAAACACGTTACAAGGCGGTCATTCATGCCTGCGCACTGCAGTACGATTTGGACGCATTACGTGGCGATGGTACGGGCGTTGGCGAGCAAGGACGCACCTTGTCCGGTGGCCAGAAAGCACGCGTAGCGCTGGCACGTGCCGTGTACCAGAACAAGAGCATCTATCTGTTGGATGACATTCTGTCAGCATTGGATGCACACGTCGCATCGCATATCATTCGTCATTGTTTGTTCGGATTGCTGAAAGATAAAACGCGCATCGTTGTGACGCAACACGCAACGGTGTTGAATCGGGCAACGCAAATCCTGCACGTGGAAGCGGGACAAGTTACGCAGAGCGATGCACCGAACGTTGGCTCCCTGCTGAGTGATTACGATGATTACGACGAGGATACCAGTACTACACTGTCCATGGCTAATGGTACTACGGCACACGGTACCGCACGCCATGAAGACGACCAACGTAGTAACGATAGCGTGCTGATGGAGGAATCGCGTGAATTCGGTCATCTTGATCGAAGAGTTTTCGGAGCTTACTGGCAAGCGACAGGGCGTAGCCTTGGACTTTGGGTCATCATTGCCGTACTCATGATGCAAATATCTCGTAACCTTACTGATGCTTGGTTAGCGTATTGGGTCGGGACAATCAACCAATCGCCAGGAAATGGAACATCGCTTGTGGACAGTCCTCATGTGCTGGAGCAAAAAGCATCGGAAGGATTACTTGCAATGGTCGATCACCTTCTTGCTCCGGCAGTTACCAACGGAACAGCATCATCTTATTACTACCTAGGGGTTTACGCAAGTTTGGCCATCAGTAACAGCCTGCTTACGCTGTTGCGAGCGTTCCTGTTTGCGTATGCTGGACTGAAGGCTGCCAAATGCATACACGATCGTTTGCTGCACAGCGTTCTTTACGTAAGTATGCCCGATTTGTATACTGCAGTTGTGTAAATAAATCGTTTCCCTCCATTTCCAGACTAAACTGCAGTTCTTCGATATAGTCCCGCTTGGAAGAATTCTCAACCGCTTCTCGTCGGACGTCTACACGGTTGACGATACACTTCCCTTCATAATGAACATTCTTTTGGCACAATTTTTCGGACTGCTGGGCGCACTGTTGATAAGTCTGTATGCCATGCCCTGGCTGGGGTTACTGATCGTGCCGCTCGTGCCGATATATCTTTCGCTGCAAAACAAATACCGGTACGCTTCGCGAGATATAAAGCGACTTGCGAGCAATGCGCTTTCGCCACTGTATGCTCACTTTACCGAAACATTGCAAGGACTGACCACGATTCGAGCACTGCGCGGGGAGAAACGATTCCAGCGAGACTTTCTGTACAAGCTAGGTGAAAGCATAAAAGCACAACTATCTGCTGCAGCCACACAGCAGTGGCTGGGATTGAGGTTACAGCTGTTGGGCGCTTTTCTCGTAGGAGGATCCGGTTTGCTAGCGGCAATTACATCCGCTCATATGACATCCCCCGAGCTAGTGGGACTGGCCATTTCGTACGCGTTATCCATCACCGGACTTCTGTCCGGGTTGTTATATGCAGTAGCCGAAACCGAACAAGAGCTAGTTGCAGTCGAACGTATCGATCAATACTGTCAGCTGGAACCGGAAATAAATGCTGATGGATCTGCAGATCCACCATTTGGATGGCCGTCGCAGGGTGTGGTAGTTTTTGATAATGTGCACATGCGCTACCGGGAACACCTACCATGTTCCATAAGATCGATCAATATCAACGTGAAACCGTGCGAGCGGATCAGCATAGTCGGGCGGACTGGATCGGGCAAAACTTCCGTACTGGCTTCACTGCTGCGAGTTGCACCCTTAGACAAAGGCACCATAGCTGTGGACTTTGTGAATATCGCTACCTTACCTTTGGACGTTCTGAGAAGCCGAATAGCGCTGATTTCCCAAGATCCGTTCCTGTTCAACGGCACCATTCGAGATAATCTTGATCCGCGCGCGGTACACGTCGATTCCGAAATTTGGGAAGCCATCACCTGCTGTTTGGCAAGCCCTCTCGTGCAGGCACTTGGCGGTTTGTACGCTCAACTGGACGTTAGCGGTGCAAACCTGTCCGCTGGGCAGAAGCAATTGCTCTGTCTCACGCGGGCATTGCTGAAGAAGTCAAAAATTGTGTTAATCGATGAAGGGACATCTAACCTTGACTTTGAGTCAGAATCTGCCGTTCAGCTGGTGCTGAAAAATGCCTTCCGCGGCCGTACGGTTATCGTGGTGGCTCATCGATTGAGAGGAATACTTGACACCGATCAAGTGTTCGTCATGCAGGATGGATCCGTCATTGAGCAGGGCATGCCCCGCGATCTTGCCGAGCAGCCAAAATCCGTGTTTTATTCTTTACTGCAAGAGCAGCAGAACGCTTAGCGGAATATACGCGTAGCATGTAACGAAACCGCATGGTCGGGTTAGTATTTAGGAACTAGAAAGAAACAAACAAATATATTAAGCAAGAATTATTGCAACTGTAAACGTGTAATATTTCGCGTATCATATGAACGGCTGTTGCGCATCTAGTTTATTTTTTAAAAACGTTAAAACATTGTACTTTCAGTTTAAAGAGAATCCTACCTTTTACTACCTTCAACTTAATGGTAATAAAAAAAAACGTTTTGTTTTAGCGGTCAAGTTCCTGCGATACATATTTGCACTCTGAGTTTTTTTATATATCAGCACACTCCACGACGCAATGCAACCATCTCATGTTTGCTGTCAGCAAGACAACAGATTTTAACGATTACATTCTCACACTCGCAATTGGCCTCACTCTCTGCTCAGCTCTGTGACATTCACCTCGCGTGTGGTGCGTGAGTGCATTGTGTTTTGCTGTGTTATCTTATCAAACAAGTTCCATTGTGTGCTAAAAATATTATTCAATTCCACCTGACCACTAACG
>KB663733.1:404714-422024 GCA_000349025.1 Anopheles minimus | reverse complement strand
GAGCTTCCACTCAGTCCATCGGCTCCGGGCGGTATGATCGTTTATCGTCGATCACTTACATTGAGCCTCTTCTTCAAGGCATATCTATCGATCGCTCAATCGCTCGATAAACAAAACATCCCGCACAGGACACCGGTTGGTGATCGCGAGAAGAGTGGCGCCAACACTTTCCATACACTAGTGCCTAAGAGTACACAACTGTTTGAGAAAGTGTCAGGCGATCAACCAATTACCGATCCCATTCGTCGACCGCAGGTGCATGCATCGGCTTACAAGCAGGTCACCGGAGAAGCTATCTATTGTGATGACATTCCAAAGTTTGAAAACGAGTTATATCTGGCTTTCGTGTATAGCACGAAGGCGCACGCTAAAATTGTATCGATCGATCCATTGGAAGCACTCGACATGGATGGTGTTCATCGATTTTTTAGTGCAGATGATCTGACCGAAGAGCAGAACAAAGCTGGCCCCGTGTTTCATGATGAATTTGTGTTTGTAAAAGATATTGTAACTACCCAGGGACAAATAATAGGCGCTATCGTAGCCGATAATCAAACTATCGCACAACGCGCCGCTCGTAAAGTGAAAGTGACGTATGAAGAGTTGCAACCGATAATCGTTACGCTGGAGGATGCAATCAGCCAGGAGTCATTCTATCCCGGATTCCCAAGAATCATCGTTAAGGGAGATGTGGAGGATGCGTTTGCCAAAGCTGATGTGATTGTCGAAGGTGATTGCCGCATGGGTGGACAGGAACATTTCTACCTAGAAACGCAGGCATGTCTCGCTGTTCCGAAGGATTCGGATGAAATCGAGGTCATCAGCAGTACCCAGCATCCTACCGAAATTCAACATCACGTGGCACAAGCACTAGGAATACCTGCCGCCAAGGTAGTTTCACGCGTTAAACGACTCGGAGGTGGTTTTGGAGGTAAAGAATCGCGTGCCGCCATCGTTGCCATACCGGTTGCGTTGGCCGCCCACCGGCTGGGAAGGCCTGTGCGTTGCATGCTGGACAGAGATGAAGATATGGCAGTGTCCGGTACACGACATCCTTTCTATTTCCGCTACAAAGTTGGAGTCAGCAAAGAGGGAAAGTTAATTGCTGGAGATTTTTATGCGTACAACAATGGTGGCCACTCGATGGATCTGTCATTTGCTGTACTCGAGCGTTCGATGTTTCATATCCAGAATGCGTACCGTATCCCTCACCTACGCGTGCGTGGATGGGTTTGTCGTACGAATCTTCCTTCAAACACCGCATTCCGTGGATTCGGAGGTCCCCAGGGCATGATGGCGGCAGAAACAATGATGCGTCATGTTGCACGCACTCTTGAGCGGGACTATGTCGAGCTCATCGAAATGAACATGTACCAAGAAGGTGACACTACGCACTACAACCAACGAATCGAGGGATGTAACGTTGGGAAATGCTGGAGTGAGGTCTTGCAATCTTCTGATTTCGAAAAACGTCGACTAGCTGTTGAGGCATTCAATCAAGAGCACCGTTGGCGCAAGCGCGGCATACACGTGGTGCCTACCATGTTTGGCATCGCATTCACAGTGCTGCATCTCAACCAAAGTGGTGCACTGATTCATGTTTATCAGGACGGTACGGTGCTGCTCACGCACGGAGGCACTGAAATGGGACAAGGATTGCACACGAAAATGATTCAAGTCGCGGCAACGGCTCTTGGAATTCCGTTCGATCGTATCCACATTTCGGAAACGTCTACTGATAAGGTTCCCAATACTTCTGCCACCGCAGCCAGCGCTGGTTCGGATCTGAATGGGACGGCGGTGCTGAATGCGTGCATCACCATCCGCGAGCGGTTGGAACCATTCCGCAAAGAATACCCCGACAAGGACTGGAATTTCTGGGTCAGTAAAGCTTATTTTAGTCGAGTATCACTGTCGGCTACTGGATTCTACGCTACGCCCGACCTAGGATACGATTTCTCCAGTAACTCGGGTAAAGCTTTCAACTACTACACCTATGGAGCGGCTTGCTCCGAGGTGGAGATCGATTGTTTGACTGGAGATCATCAGGTCATACGGACCGACATTGTGATGGATTTGGGATCCAGCATTAATCCGGCTATTGATATTGGACAAATCGAGGGAGGATTTATGCAGGGTTATGGTTTGTTCACACTCGAGGAGATGGTCTATTCGCCACAGGGACAGGTTTATTCCCGCGGACCCGGAATGTACAAATTGCCCGGGTTTGCCGACATACCTGGAGAGTTCAATGTTTCACTGCTCACTGGTGCTCCTAATCCACGCGCTGTGTACTCATCAAAGGCGGTTGGTGAACCACCACTTTTCTTAGCCTCATCAGTTTTCTTTGCCATTCGAGATGCTGTAGCTGCAGCTCGCCGCGAGGATAATCTTACTGAAGATTTTACCCTTGTTTCACCGGCTACATCCGCCCGCATTCGAACGGCTTGTCAGGATAAATTAGTTGAACGCTTCACTAAGCAACAGAGCAATGGACGTGAATCTGGCCACGTTGTTTCCTGGAATGTTATGCCTTAATAGATATCACATCTAACCCTCCAGGTATATTGCGGATAGCGCTCTAATGCTTTTGATTTTTGCTGTTTTTGCTGTATGTTAAATGTATTTAAGTGGATATCTAATTTAGAAGTTCGAGGCTACTAGCGTTTGCCAGGTTTGAACCAGCCACCGAATTTGGACATTCTCGTCTTTTTCTTTGTAATCATTTCTTTTTCGGAAGTTTGAAGCGATGGATTTCCTTTGGAACAAAACGATCGATTAAAAATAGTCCATATCCAAATAAATTGTTAGTTTGTTAAATTGGGTGCTAATAAAATAAAGTTTAAACACATCTCCACTTACCAGTGTCGTTTCTTTCTTGCGAACCATCATCCATTTCGAGAGATTGAATTTCCGAAACATAGTACAGCGAGGTCACTACATTCATTGGAGGATCTGGAGCACTATTGGCACGACACAGTTTATGATCAGCACCTCTTCCGGATGAAACGCCTGGTTCTTCGTGTGCCTTCAGAGTATTGGTTCCGTTATCGCTCAAAGTGTACTGATCGCTATTGTCGAAATTTCCTCCAGTGTCCCGGCTTGTTCCAGCGCAAGGTTCGAAACTAGAGGCACGGGCAGAATTGCTCCTCCGTCGGCGAAAAGTGTTGCTTAGAATTTTCTTGGAAACTTCATACGATCGAGAGTAGAAAGAAAATTCCCCTTCGTGTTTCATTTTCAGAAACAAGTCATCCGAATTCTGCAATCGCTGCACAGCTTCGGTTAGCTTGTCACAGGTAGATCTGTCGGGAAAGAAAAGGAAAATATATACTAGTGTTAACATAAGTATCTGTTTTACAACTTATCCGCAATCGTACTTCAAATCGTTGATCTCTCCTTTGAGCAGCTCAATCAGTTCCCGATTATGTTGGTCATCCTTTTGTCGGTTAAGCTCGGCACCGGCAACTTGCTCCCGTAATTCTTTCATCTGTTGCTCCATGTCAACTTTTTTCTCTTGCAAACGCTCTGCTCGATAGATTTTGATGGGATCTTGATGTTTTGCTAAATGTTTTGGAGGAATCGGTGGCTTCTTACGTATGACCTTATCTTTTTCTGATGAGGCGTGCGAAATTTTAGGGCGTACTACCGATTGACACATCAAAGGTATCATGCTGCAACGCCGATCGTTCGGGGGTTTCTCTCTTGTGCCGGAACACTCATCATCAGCGACTTCGGAGCTGTTGGCAAATTGCTCCGGTTTTAACGGAGCTATCGTTGACATGCTCTCCCCTAAATGAGCTTTATTATGGCCATTCCGATCCAACCGATTGACAGACAAATTCTCGGCACTGCAACTACGGTTCAACGATTTTGTTAGGTTCAGGTGAATCCCCTCGCCTTTGGTAGCGTCCATGCCGATAAACGTATTGTTACGCGTAAACCTTCGAGCCTCCCGAATAAAATGTCCCATTTCGGGAGACGTTTCAGCCTCGTACGGCGATGATTTTATGCGGAACACGTCCCCAACTGATGCGTTCTTACTGGGTTGCATTTTATTACCTTCCACGATACGGCGGTTGAACGAACGAACGGTATGAGGTTGTATTCGAATCTATCTATCGAGCAAAGGTTACTGCGATACTGCACAACCAACGATATGCAGTTGCGGTTTGCTTGCGGTAACATTTGAAAAATACATCAAAAATTTAATAAAATAATCTGTCATCTCTTAAGTTACTATAAAACTGTTCACTGTTGTAAACGGTACAAATAAGACTTTTAAATCAATATTTATTTTTCCAGCTCATCCCATTCAATCCTTTCCTAGCGGTTTGCCGGCATTCCTGGAAAGTTCGTAGTGCTTCGTAGCTTTCCACATCGGCGGGGAGTACTGTTCCTGATTAATGTTCACACCGAGGACAGAGGTTTTAAAAAAAGTATCTCCCAATTCTGTTTGCCGGTTTTGGTTAATGTTCCTACTATAGATTACAGAGTGTGTGTGTGTGTTTGTTTCAACATCCAGTGGCACCTTATAGTACTGGTTTTCCTGTAGCTCTATATTTGCCTGAACTTTTCCTTGTTCCGAGTGAATCCTGTGAACCGGAACTGAAACCACCTGTTTCCACAATACAAAGAGTAAAACAAAAAACAAAAATCCCCCCCACGACGAGACAACACAAAAACAGATTCCGTTGACAGTGGCCCGTAACAAAAAAGACGATCGTTATTCAATTGGTCGTACCGAATGGGAGTGTGGACGTGTGTCAGCGGTTTGCCAACCATTCCATTTCATATATGCAAAGAGAACAGAAACAGACGTAACAGTAATCAGTTTTTGTGCGCCACATGTTACAAACATTCAATGTAATGCGTGTTACTAGTGGCTGCTTTTAATAACGTCACATCTAAGCATTGCTAAGTAAAAGCTTCAACATAAGCATCGAAATTTTATTAATGAAAGATGATTAGCGACGGTAATGAGAGATAAGATTGTTATAAATAAAAATGATACAAAAAGGAATCGTGCGCCAATAATGTCTTCTCGGTATCGGGGATGCAACCCCAACACGATCGTTTGTGTGATGCGCGCACAGAATGATCCTTTCAGCAGGGCATGAGAATGATTGGTTAGTGAAGAACTGTACATTTCTATGATCAACATGATAAAAAGCAAATGAATGCAATTCAGGGGGCACGTGGAATAACTGGACAATCTGGATGAAAATAAATTATTTGCTGCTCCCGATCCGAAAACAATTAGCCATTCTTCCCCGAGAAATTAAGTACACAGAATGAAAAAAGCTTAGGTTTGTGTTAACTAGCGGCATTATGCGATTGACTGTAAAAATGTATCTATTTTGTTCGATTGTGTCTATCTACTTTCTGCCGTGATTAGTGTTTGATGATATGATTGGTAGGGACTGTTAGAGCTTGCCGTTCAATATTGGCTACTACCCCATTCTGTTTCGATACGCTCCACAGCACCATTACGAAAGTAGCTTTAATGTAATGCGTCCTTTTGCCAGTATGAAAGACGCCATTACATTAAATCGCTACACATCACACAACTGCTGCAAGGCGCACGGATAAGAAATGCTCTTTGTTTTGCTTTGCTGGGACTGAACACACCACATTTACTACCAGCCATCGAATTCGTCATCCGAATAATGATTGTTATTGGTACCTGCGTATTTTTTGTTCCTGGGATCCTGTATCGGAGGCGACGTGCGCATCCCTGTTGGTGTGTAACCCCGCGAGTAACCGCCACTTCCGCTGCCACGTCCATCGCGATGTGACCGATCACGATCACTGCCTCGATCCCGGTCCCGGTCCCGATCCCGATCTCGGTCACGCTCACGCTCACGATCGTAGTTCGAGTGGCGTGTGTGATGTGGCGGTGAAGGCGGTGGACTGAAGTCGTTCTCGGTTTCGTACGTTGACATGACGGAATAGTCGTACCGGCTGTCCGGCGAGTAGCGGCCCCGATCGGGACTGTATCGATCCCGCGCATCGATGATGCTGTTGGGCGAGTATCGATTGTTCGGTGGTGGTGGTGGTGGTGGCGGTGACATCAGCCGTCCCAGCGGCGGTGGCCTCATTTCACCTGGACCGTGCGGCGGTGGAATGAACGGTGGCATAAACGGGTGCGGCGGTCCAGTCATGAATGGTGGCATGAAATGTGGCGGTGGAAGCACTCCCAACCGCTGAGGTGGTGCATTCGGTGACTCCACGCGAATAGGCGAGGGGGCAGTTAGGCCGAGATCGGTTTGCGTAATGGAAGCATTCGGTAAGTTTACCATACCATCTGCAAGCGAGAACCATCATTAATAGGTTCATAATCTTAGGCAACCTGCAGGTACTTACCACTGGAAGCAGAAATATCACCAAGAGCTGTCAGTTTTCGCCGAAGTGCACTAGACTCGCTGCGCGCTTCTTCCAGTCGACGTTCGGCTTGTCGCGCCGTCAGCCAAGCATCGTGCGATCGCGTTTCAAGCGTAGTGTATTGTGCTTTATGTGCCGTCGCTTGAGCTTCAATTTCCGCCCGAAGCTTATCGTTTTGCGATCTACCACGGTACAAAGGTTCGTAATTAATTGATATCGATAACTCACACTACGACTTCCCAATTCGACTTACTTCAGTTGTTGTATTTCATCTTGCATGTGGCGTATCTTTTCCACCGTTGTAGTCGTTTCGCCCTGCTGCTGCATCCACATAGCTTCCTTCACGCTTAGTTCTCTGCCAAATGGAACATAAAAGCATTGTAAAACAACTTGCCAGCTGAACACAAACAACAACCACACGTACTTTTGCAATTGCGTTTCCTTGTCCTTAAAGTAAGAAGACAACACTTCCAGTCTTGTCTCTGCTTCCAACTTATCTTTTTCTGCTTTGCCAAACTCACGCTTAAGTGTTGAAATTTCTTCGTTAACCATTTTCATGTGATCTTCCACTAGCTGCCGTGCAATCTACAAAACAAACAAACAAACAAAAAAACAAATTAAGAACCACCAAATTCATAATGATCATCATCGACACAGTACTTACAATTTCACCCTGTAGCTTATCCTGCATGTTTGCCTTTTCCTTTGCCAGCAGTGCAATTTGGGCCTTCAGCTCAATCGAATCGATCATTCCTTTTCCGGCGCTGCCACCGTCTAATTTCACCTCCTTTAAGCACTCTTCCAACGCTTCACATTTTGCTTCCATTGCGGCCAATGCTTTACGGCTCTCGTCCGCCTTACTTTGGGCGATCTTCAATTCCTTCGACAAACGATCAATTTCAGCATCCGTTTCTTTGCGCAAACTGTCCACGTTTGTCTTCTGCTCGGACTGCAGGCTGGCCACTTCCTCCTCGAGCTGTTTGCGACGATCGGTCAGCTCGATGCGCGCCTTTTCCAGCTCCTCCAACCGCTCGTTGTATTTACCCGTTTGGTTAGCGATCGCAATCTGCAGCTCACTGTTTTCACGGCTCTTTTCCGCCAGCGACGCATTCATCGACAGAATGGTTTGTTGCTGTTCGTTCAGCTGACGCTGCAACTCTTCGACGCTCAGTGCGATCGAATCGCTTCCGTTCTGGTTCAGCAGCTCCGCAACCATTTTGTTCAACTCCAGCCCAGCTTCGGCCGCATTTTCCAACTCCTTCTCGAGGCCCGCTATTTGATCCTGCAGCTCCAGTTTCGCCTGCTCAGCTGCTTCCAGTTCCGCCTTGAGAGCGATCACCATATCGTTCGAACCGAAGGAGTTGTTCTCAATGCTCGTTAGTTTGTGCTTCGTTTCTTGTAGTTCCGCTTTTAACAGTGCGCCCTCCTTGTACGATGTCATCAGATCACGCTCGATCATGTTCAGTTTATAAATGAGCGGTTTCTCGCGGCGACTCTTGTTGATCAGATAATGCCCGAGAGAAAACAGCAACAAAGTGAAGGACGTGATCATGAGCATAAGGATAAGATCGCTTAACTTGAGTGCTTTTTGCACGAACACTTCCATGTAATCTTCTATCGGTTGTTGCAGCTTTTCATCGGTTCCAATAACATTTTCCAGGTGTTCCGTGTCGACATCGGGTGCCATCTCTTGGGATTGTTCTGTTTCTACATCGTTACCGGGCACCACCACATCGTGATCCATTGGGCTATAATCTGCCCCACCGTTCGAGTGCTGGATCGAGGGTGGTACGAGCGGTGCTGCCGGTGGAGGACAATCGAATGCTGCACTATCACAAACTCCGTTTTCCGCCGTCACTAGGTAAGAAAATAAAAACGGGAAATAAAATATTTCGCAGCAATGCATTAAAATATTACGCTTCACAATAAGACGACGAAGCAAAACAGATGGAAACTTGTGACTGGCATCAAGCCGACTGTTCTAAAAATAATCACACACAGCATACAGAGGAACCAGTTCGCATCTCTTCTAACGAATTAAATAATAACACAGGTCGGAATCGTCGCTTTTTCGCTCATGGTTTCTACCATTGACGAAATATTTTTCAAACACAAAAACGCTGTATATAACATACGATCGATTCCGCTACTAATTTCCGCTGAAATTTGTTTTCTCGTAGCTTACCTTCATTGCCGTTGCCAGCAAGTTGTTGCACCGGTGCAACGACGTGCTGGTTGTGTGCATGATTATTTTCGACAGGCTCGGCATTTCGTCCACCATAACCAGCATCCTCGTCCTGCGGAAGTGTGGTTTGCGGCATGTCAACTTGTGCCGGAAAATGTAAATGTGTGTCGCCGACCGTTTGCACATGCTTCACTTCGGGTGCTACCTGTTCCACGGGCATCTTCTCGCGATGATCATGTGCATGATCATGCGAGTGATCATGATGGTGATGATGATGGTGATGATGATGACTGTGTGCCAATAAATTACCCAAACCACCTGCAACAAGGATGCGATTGGGGTGCGTTGGTTGACTATCCGACATTTTCAAAGGCTCAGCGGCGCTAGGCGTATCTACGTGTTCCTTTTCGGTAACTGGAGCCGGTTCCACTGCCACAGGCTGAACAACATCCGTAGCAACATCCGGGGGCATAATTGTTACAGGTACTTCCGTATCTTCAGTCATCTCTACAATGCTTAATGGCGTCGTAACTTCATCCTTCTCCATTGGGATAGAATCCATTATGGGAGACTGTTGGACTGATTGTTGGGTAACCGTATCACTCGATTGTTGGGTAGTCATCTCCAAATCTGCTGGATTCTCAGTCGTTTGATCCACAATTTTTTCGGCTTCCAATTCCTTCGAATCGGACACATTTGCACCATTCACTTTTTCATCAGTTTCTGTCGATTTATCTTCGCTGGACGCGACTTGTTCGGTTGGGCTATCTTCTACAACATTTTTATCAACCTTATCAGCACCTGTTTGTTGTGTTATGTCTCCGCTTTCCTCCACCGTAGGGGTATTGCTTTGGTTAGTGGAAGGAACCGATTCACCATCATTCATCAAACTATCGTCCGTCTTAGATTGTATCTCTTCTCCAACCGTTTGCACAGGTTTAGCATCGTCGAGGCCATCGTTCGGTAGCACCTTTTCGATAATAGCTTCGGTTTGAGATTTTCCATCATCCCCATCAACGTTTCCGGCTTCAGTACTATCTTCTTTTACTGCTCCTTCATTTGCATCTGGTATGTCATCTTCGACTTCCTCGCTGACATTCTCGTCCTCCTCTTCCTCATCCTCCTCCATATCATCAGCTTCGGACAGTTCTGCCGAGACATCGTCCGCTTCCTCAACTGTCTCTTCTTTCGAAACATCTGCATCATTCGGTAGAATGTCCTCAACTCGCTGGGTGCTCGGCACCACTTCCAAGGTAGGAGTTGATTTCACGCTAGCCGTCGCATCAGCCGAAACAGCTTCAGCCGATGGACTATCCGAAAGTACATCATTCGTTAAGATAGTCCCGTCAACGACGGTCGTTTGTAAGACTTTCCCTTCCAAGGTAACAGGTTGCGTTGGCTCGATTGCTATCGTGTTTGTGTCCTCCGTATCATCACTAAGTGTAACTCGATCAATCGACTTTATCACGATGTTAAACTCTCGGATGAAATCCTTCGGTGCTAGGCCCGTCTTGCCTGAAGCCTTCCGCACAATGTACTCCTTAGCTTTGCCAACATTTTTAGCTAATATTTCCACGGGTTCGTTCTGGTCCAGATTCACTTTCTGTCCACCGCCGCCACGAAACCGGAGCACAGCTTTTCCTTTTGCAATTACACCTGCAAGTGAAAGTATTCCGAATGCATTACAACAGTAAACATACGCAAGAAAGTTTTGTTGACAAGTTGTACAAGTAATCGGGATGTTAGAACTGCACCCGGTCGTCCACCCTTCTCTCACCGTGCCACTTTTACTTTCATTTCCACGTCAAACCGAAGGACGGAAGAGGAATATCGGTCAACCGTGGTATGACCCAAAAGCAGACTGCCTGTTTCTTACGCACAGATGGAAGTGGAGAGTGTTGAATGGGACTTTGGAAGCGCCTTGGAACTTACTTTCGCACAGCGGATCTCCGCATTCTCTGCTGGACGTTTCGAGAACTAGGAACACTAAAACTAAACACAGTATATGTACAAAACAATTAACAACGGATCTTTTCATGGTTTTCCACTAAATCTAAGCCACATCACTTCTTGCACATCAGGAATATATATTTTTTCTTTCCCTGTGATTAGCAACTGTCAAAATCGGCCTTTTGACATTAGGCAGATTTCGATTACGTGGACCAAGAAGTTTATAGCGTGCGGTTCGCTACTCGGCAAATGTTGCATACCTTTGATAGGGACCATTGGAAATGGTGATGAAGAGCCAATTACACTACAAGCAACATGGTAGTTTAAATATCAAACTTGTAATATTGATGAATTCGAAAATTCTGTATTTCTGTATATTATTCTATTTATCTATTCTTCTTCCTCTTCTTCTATGGCACTACACTCCGAGAGGTCTTGGCCTGCCATTTCTGAACGGGGAAACGGCGCGATTGGGATTCGATCTCCAGTCCTGCCGTATGCCGCTCTGCCATCGATCAGCTCAACAAAGTATATTTAAAAATGGAACAGCTTTGTCCTAATGATCAGAGTTCTTTCTGTAATCTTAATTATCAAACGGTATTATAAAGCTAACTTTGCAAGAAAAAGGAAAAAAAAAATTATCAAACGGTATTGCTTTCCATTCCATCCAACCAGGAAGATGAATGACCAATTGTGCAGTGATAGCACACCCATCTTTTGCTATTTTATTAGTTACAATCGATGTTAAAGCTACAAAAGTTCAAAGTATCAACCAGTTACCCTCGTCAAGGTCTGAACACGTTTTCGGTGGAAGAAAAGTTTAGAAAAAGTACGAATAAAACATCTAACAAAAAAGGTAGCACCAAGAGACAGTGAAAGCGTGTTCAGAGAGAATCGTAACAAAAAAATTAAGCGCGAGAGAAGCAAATCGACTTTGGACCATTTCGTCGCATTGTGCTAAGATTGCGTATTGAACATAAAACCGTCTCTCTTGCATGTGGTGAATCGCGTCCAATCACCATCAACCGACCGCGCGAGGTGCAGCGCGAGTGTGCGAAGAAACCGCGAAAGCAGTTCGTCGGCTAGTGTTGATCGTGGTGGATGCGTGTGATTGAAACGCTGATCTCGCAGTTGCCATCGCAACCCGTCGTCGATAGGCGGCTGATTATTCGCTCGCTCTCTAGTGCGTTTATAAATGTAAGCACCTTTTGTGACACAGTTAGTGCATTTTTATCTTATCAATCGATATCAAACGGTGTCTTCCACGTGTTGGTCAAACAAAAGTGATTAAAGAGTGGCTTGATTTACTTCGTTTCCTGCTGTCCCATGCACCAAATGCGTGTCCATTTCGTCGGTTCAAATTATGTAAACCAATTAAAGCTAGTGGTGGGCGATTTCTATAGTTTTTTTTTGTTAATATTATTTCGGTCGTTTTCGGCGTGTTAGCTTTCCGACAAGTATTTATTTTTGGCGATGCCGATGTAACGATGATCGTAGAAGAACCCAAACGAAAGTGGTACAATACCATCTCTCGCTCAGTTGCAATGCTTCCGAGGAAAATATTTTTGGCCAAACCGTGACCAAAAGCGTTCGAGCGTTTGAATGTCAATGGCAAAAATTTGTCCCATTTATAACGGCAAATTTAAAGGGCAACGAACCGGGCGATGTTTTTGTTTCTAGCACGAAACGAAAATTAAAGGAAACACTTGTAAATTGGTTCAAATTCGGCTCAAACAGTGCTCTTCGTTTCGCGCAAATGTTTACTTGACGTAATTGGCGTATGAGGAAATGCTGTTTTCACCTGTTGCTATGATTTTTCCACATTGGCCTTCACGCCGTACGCAATAAACGTGGCGATCGCAAGTGTTTTGCGCAAAACGAAACACGCCGACTTGGTACGCCAATTTTTTTTTGCAAAAATGCCTTCCGTTTGGAGAACAGTTGGACCGAACAACGGGTGAACCTGTGCCTGTGGAATGGGAAAGCGGTTCGTAGCGGTCGGTAGTGTGGTAACACGAAACAAAGCGCGAGGCACCATTTACAACAAACCGGAGCTAGGAGTGGATTCATGCCGTGCTCGGACCCCGTACACCAAGGTACCCAAATGCATCGGAACTATGCCGTCCTTCAAACGGAAAGGGAATTGATCAGGCCGGCGGCAGATCTTTCGTGATCGTAGCGAAGATCACCACGCGGCATGGATGTTGTGCATTCACGATCGAGCAGATCACTTCACGGTCAGGCTGTAGTGGTTGTATGTCGTGCACTGGTTCTTTAGCCTGTAGTGGAGTAAACGATCTAATCGTTCGGAAGTAACAATTACGCTTAGTACAGTACCGTTTGCTGTAGGCAGGTCCGGGACAAACGATCTTTCACACGTGGCTAACATAGTACTTCCGCCCGCGAATGTCTCAACTGTTTACCGTCAAAGTTCAAGTGTTTGTAAGAGTGAATTGGGGGGTTTTTTAAGTGAGTTGAGGAAACAATGTAACAATCTTTTTTCGGACTACGGCTGTAAATAATTGCATTGCTTTACGATCGTGCGATCGTGTATGGAGTGCTTGCAGATGATCTCCCTTCCCCTTTTTTTTGGTGATCTTTGATTTTCGGCAAAAAACGAGTTCTCGCAACGAGTTTCTTGATCTTTCCCAACAATATGTTCTCCTTACCCTCCATTTTTACCATTCTGTAGAATAAAAAGCCTGCCCCAAATGCTGGATAGCAACTGATCAGTTCTGCCCAACCGAAAAAGTGTAACCAAAGCGTCGATTAATCACACCAGTTTTGCCTGTCTGAATGTCAAAAAGTCTGAGCCATGATCTTACTCAACACGTTCTAAAGTTAAGCAGTCTTACGCAATGCTTAAAATACCGGCGTATGAAATCAGTGACATCATTGATTATCTTTGGAGGCTTTTTACGCAAAGCTTCAAACTTTCGTGTTGTTTTTTCTGTTGGTTTCGTTCATTCCGAACCGGTTAAAGTGAAAATATGGCTGCCAAAGCTCTTCTTTGCATAACTAATCGTCTAGAATAATCTGTGATTGAGCCCGAAACGAGTTCGGCATGCAAATGAGGCCTTTCGTTTGCCAAAAAATTTCCTGACAGCTCTTTTCCGCTTTTGGGTCCAAAACACTGATGGCTTATCGGTGAATTAATGATGATGAAGTTCCTGCCTTAAGAGATAACAGCACGGATGTCGAAAAAAATGTCAATCAAACCAAACGCTTATTCTTTTCTCCCTATTTCTATTTGCAGGTTACCAGACGTTTAGCCACTATCATCGTCAGCACTCAGCAAAACGGCATGATCATGCTGCGAACCGTGATATTGGTGGCACTCGCGTTGTCACCATGCGCCCAGACGTACAAAGTGCTCGGGCTGTTTCCCCATCCCGGCCAGAGTCACTTCCATTTCTTTCAGCCCGTCCTGAAAGGGCTGGCAGAGGCCGGCCACGAGGTAACGGTCGTCAGCCACTTCCCCGAGAAGAATCCGCCGCCGAACTACCGCGACATGCCACTCGAAGGTATGACTTCGCTTTCGGATTCGGTCAGCTTTGAGGTAGGTCATATAGCGTCGAATTATTGCCGGCACTAATCTGCTGTACAGCGAGACAGTGCGAGTCTATCCATCCGAGATGATAAATAGCTCCCGCTCAAACCCCGAACAAACAAGCTGGTAAACTTCAAATGTTGCGCCACTCGCATCTTATTGGTACGCTGTTTGTTGAGATAGGTCGCCGCTAGAACTCGGCACGTGTAGCGATCTATGTGGCTATGTTTGTTTTTTCCCAGAGCACGATTACCGATCCAATGGCAAATGATTGCTGTTATGAAAGTTGTTGATGAGACGTCGGGTCATAAGGAACATCAAAGAAGGGTTTTAATTCGAACCTCAAACAGATCCTCGTTCTTGATGATGTTATACAGAGTGGTTACTGATTTGACCGGTAGTTTTTATAAAATTCAACCCAACTGTTGAATGTCCAGAAGTTACATCAAACTTACGTTATGCTCAGAAAGGAAATCCCCGTACTGCACCCAATCTTCTAACGATCGTCACGATGTACGATCGAGTGTGAAAAGTACGGGAGAGACTCGGGTGTCTTAGTAATTTGAAGAAAGGAATAGTGCAGCAGTGAGGCAATTACAGTAATAAAGCCCTCATAAACGTGATATCGCTCAAGCGTATGAAAGTCTGTTTTTGGAAAATAACAGAATATGATGATCGCCTAGTAACAAGCCCGACGGGGTCATTTCGCAAACGTTTTGCACTGTCATGTCCGTTAGCAAACCCTTTATCATTCTGATCATTCCGTGTACCGTCCACCTGAGTTCCTGTCACGCGAGAGCTTTACACGATCGTTGTTACACTCATGCAATGTTTTTTTCTGTTTTCCCCCCGATAGCTGTTTGAGTATCGGCCAGGTTTCGGACATTTCATGGAGTTTTTCATGCTGTACACCTGGGGAAAGGAAGCATGCGCGAACGCACTCAACTCGACCGCCATCCGTACGATCCTGGACTCGAAGATTCAGTACGATCTGATACTGGTGGAGCAGTTCAACAGCGACTGTATGCTCGGCATTGCCCATCAGCTGAACGCACCGTTCATCGGTCTCAGCAGCTGCCCGCTGATGCCCTGGCACTACGAACGGGTCGGCAATCCGACGCTACCCGCGTACGTACCGGCCCTGTTCATGGGGTACACCGAGCGGATGGACTTTTCACAACGGCTGGCCAACTGGATTACGGTGCAGTCGTTTAAGACGCTCTACAGCTGGTTCAACGATGCCGCAGCCAACAAGTTGCTGCGCGAGCGGTTCGGCGAGGGCGTAATACCGGACGTGCGCGAGTTACAGCAACGCACCTCGATGATGTTCGTCAACCAGCACTACTCGCTGAGCGGTGCGAAACCGCTCAGCCCGGCCGTGCTGGAGATTGGCGGCATACACATACGTGACTTCCAGCCGCTCGGGGCCGATCTGCAGCAACTGCTCGATACGGCCGACCATGGTGTGATCTACATCAGCTGGGGATCGATGATACGGGCCGCTACCCTGCCAGCGGAGAAGCGGGACGCCATCCTGAAGGCGCTGGGACGGTTGAAGCAACGCGTCATCTGGAAGTGGGAGAACGAAACCCTGCCGAACCAACCCTCGAACGTGCACATCCGGAAATGGCTTCCTCAGCGAGAGATTCTCTGTGAGTATACTAATAATTAAAATGGCAAAGTCTGTTGAATTCTTTCCGGGAGGGGAGTTCTGTTTGGCGAGGAATATTTAAACATTTTAGGTTCATTTTATATTCGAATATGTTGAAGAACACAGTCTATGAGCATTGCGGAACCGTAATTATAAATTCCATAGTGTATTAGGCGCTACACAAAGTTTATTTTAGGAAGAGAAGCAAAAAAAAAACACTCGTTACGGTAGAAAAATTGAAAAACAAACACACCGTAACATCTCGAAACTAGCCTGGTCGCTTTAGAGCAATTAGACCCTTCTTATGCTAATCCACTATACATATCTAGCACTATTCCTCAAGAGCAGTTGCAAAAGTCTTCGAAAAGATCGTTCAAACGTGAACGTTGCTAGCATTGGAAGCAGTGGAAAAGTGTTTGTTCACCAACTATTTTTGCAAACCATATAGAGAATTCTTGACCGTGAAACACGTGCGTTTCCTTTGCGTCAATAGCGTCGGACAATGGATAGATGGGAGCCGCAGCTTTTAGTTAGAGCGCATGACTCAAACAAAACTAACCACGCGTCCGGCGCATGACAACCGTGAGCAAATTAAGAGGCTAGCTACTTTTGCTTTTTGGTTGCTATTAACCGTGTACAACATTAGCTAACCATTTCTAGCTAGCGATGGAGAGGTTTACCACCCCAAAAGACCGTATGGCCACGCGCCACCGTTGCAAATCGATGGAGCACTAGTTGTTGTTTTTTGCTGCGTTCATAACGATTCGCCACACTTCTGCAACATGATAGTGCAGCAGACCGGTGGCAATGGTGCCGGTCTTCCCTAACACATCAATCATTTCGGTAACGCGGTCCGGGCGGCCCCCTTAATTGATGGTGGAAGTTTGGTAGTCGTGTGTGGTGGTAGGTACCGTTCGTTGTTTTTTTTTTTTATTTATTTTACTTTGTTTGTTTAACTCGCTCCGATTCTTCTTCGGTCTATTTCGATAAGCTAAAGTACGCGGGAACTCGACGACCTTCGTTCGCTTGAAGGCATACCCTTTGCTTCAAATCGTATCAATTGAACGATTGATTTTGGTTTGCCCTGTCCCACGAGGAATTAAACCTGTTCCGAATCGGTACAGGAAAAAAAGAAACACCCAACTTGTTGTGCGCGTTGAGATAAATTATGGTTTGTTTTGGGTTTGTTGTGCGCGGATTGTTCCTTCCGGTATGGCAGTGATACCTAGCAACCTGATACCACCGACCGGTACAACGGACAAAACAAGTCTTCAAACTCTAGGATGTCTAATTTGAATATTACTTTAACTAGGTTTTGATAAAATACTTAGCAAGATTCTATACATGGCAATGATTAGAATTTCATTTCATGAATGTTGAAAACCAAAAAGCAATGGCAAGAAATATGATACTACATTCCAATCTTTGTTACATCCACACGGGACATAGGTCTAGTGTTCTGACAAGAGCTGTGTTCTGTAGATTGCCACTTGCAGACTCAAGTTCTCGATGAATAGAAAAAATTGCTCGATAGCACATAATAATGCGAATAGTTTCGTTTTATCATTTATGCCCTTTACTCAATCTTGTGTT
>KB663733.1:387437-404704 GCA_000349025.1 Anopheles minimus | reverse complement strand
CCAAAAAGCAATGGCAAGAAATATGATACTACATTCCAATCTTTGTTACATCCACGCGGGACATAGGTCCAGTGTTGTGACATGATCTGTGCTCCGTAGATTGCCACTTGCAGACTCAAGTTCTTGATGAATAGAAAAAATAGTTTCGTTTTATCATTTAAGTCCTTTTCTCAGTTTTGTGTTTCTTGGTAGAAAGCTTAGTTAATTTAGATTTTAAATCAAAAAATAACTTAGACAATAAAACACAACATTAAAACTGGCTGTCTGGACAGTCATATGCTCTCTGATCTTACCTTATCCTCATGTCTCGATCATGTCCTGTAACGCACTCTTACGATCACACGTAACTGTCATTATGTGTGACAGCGTTACAGGCACAGGGTGGTTGCCAACTCTTAGTAACACACAATAGTGATCGTTAGTGTTGGAAAATAATGAAGGTATGGTTCTCTCTTTCCCACTCGTTTAAATCCCTGTCGATTGGGGCAAAACAGATAAGAAGCGTCTTATAAAGCGATTTCAATATACTAAGAGAGCATTCGATACAAACTAGAAGGATCAATTGATGTGGAAAGTTTCCTTTATCTCTTTTTCGTTCTATTAAACTGGAACACTGCAAATCATAAATAATGAATGCTTGTGTTTTTTGGGAACATTTTAATATAATTATTCAATACGTAACGGGCCGTTTTTTTTTGAGCGAACCTTGACAGCAGAAGTAAAAAAAATAAATTATTTTTTTTAATGAGAGGATTTTTTCAATCAACTTAAAAAAATCATTCGATTTCTACACTACTTTCATGTCACAATAAAACGGGCTGTGGTAGATCGGGAATTCATCGTACTTTTTCAAACTTTTGTAAATTTAAAATCGATTCTATTCAAAACCCTTTCTACTTTGAGGCGGGTTTGAGCTCAACTGGCAAAGCTGGAACTATATTTAAGTATAGTCAAATATTTTCAACATTCTAACTTTCTGGAATTCTACAGTTTTCACTTTGAATCACATACTAACAAGACATTCCGAATCGAAGGATATTTCAATAGCGAAAGCTTTGCGAAATAATTAATTAAATTCAGAACAAGATCTAGAAGATCTAAACGATTCCGCATGTACACCCCGTTATTTTCTGTAGTCGGTGTAATTACTTGAGATTGGTCGATCGTAAGCCCCCCAATATCTCTGGAGGGCCACGTGACAGTTGGGATTAACGCCTTATTGTCCCCCGACTTTAAGATACCAGTTTAGTTCATCCTGTCCCCAACCAGAATCCGGTTGAATCCAATCCGTGAACACAAGCTTGAATATCTAATCGTAATGCTGGCCTTCCGTGCGACGAGGCCATTAAGGAATAGAAGTTACAAAATTACAACTTTACCAGTTGCAGTAATTGTTTTCATTATGTTGGAAAAGCAGTCCTCACTACGGGGAAACGGTAGGAATGGGATTAGATCTTCGGCCCTGCCGTTTGATGACCGGCGCCACTATCGCCTCGACCACCGAACTGCTTCGCTTTGATAGTAGTACATACTAATAGCCAATAGTAACGTAAGCATTAAAAAAATGCATCGATTGTTCATGCTATGGCCCCGGCTACCTTTATGATGGTTCTATGGTCTAATTTAAAATTAAATTTAAATTAAATTTTAATTTATTCGTATCGCCTACTCAATCTGGACATGAAAAATTCAAACGATTAAGATCCCCCTGTGATTTTCTTTTCAAACGAAGCCGTGGGATCCTAACTTTCATTTCGTTTAGGGGCTTCAACAAACTTGATTCTCCCCTGGCTGCATGAGAATTAGAGCTACTATCTCTGAATCTCTTAGTAATCCATGTCTGAGGGGCACGACCAGTCTTTGGAAATATTTTATAAGGATAATGTGCCTTGCATTTGACTCATCTACATTATGCATTTATTTGATGTGTTTGCTAGTAAATGATCGTACACTTAGGAATACTATATTATAAGCCATATCAAAATGATGGAAGCAAATTAATGTTCCAAAAGTATCATAGAAAGGAACCGGTTTCGATTGGAGCCTCTCAACCAACAGGATAATTTCGTTACGACAGAGGACGTTAGTTTATGGATCAACCACGCGTTTTTGACTACTTATGTTTGGCTCAACAAGATATGATCATATGATGCGATAATAAATAAATAAAGGAAATATACTTACGTATTTAGCAGACTCTCATGATCGAGTGCCGTCGTCAGCCACATCGTATATCCCGGGTTCATCTACGCCATTGATTTGACCTAAAATGACTTCGGCCGTTGGGTTGTCTGGTGACATTTTAATGACATCACCAACCCAACGGAGCCTAGCGAGTCAAGCAAGTTCATCGTACCACTCATACCATCTCCCTCGCTGTGTAGTGGGTCTTCTCTTGTCCTATTAAACAAATAATGTTGTATGAATTAGTAATATAATGATTTTGAATTTAATTTAAATCGTGTTCTTCTCGTTAATAGGCCATCCCAAGGTTCGCGTATTTATGAGCCACGGTGGACTACTAGGATCGTCCGAAGCCGCCTATTGTGGTGTACCGGTAGTTGCCACACCAATGTACGGTGATCAGGTTAGTAGCACTAAAAACTCGGGGTGCGAATGAGTGCGGGCATTCAAACGCCCTTTCCCTTTCCTTCCATCCACAGTACAATAATGCCGCTGCCCTGGCTAATCGTGGTATGGGTGTGGTGTTACCGTACGAAGACATCACCGTCGACACCGTGTACGAATCTCTCCGAAAAGTGCTGGAACCCGAAGCGATGGAGAACGCCAAACAGGTGTCGTTCTCCTATCGCAACCGTCCGATGAGCCCGCTGGAATCGGCCGTCTGGTGGTGTGAGCATGTGGCCGCCACCGGTGGCGTACCACTGGCGCAGTCCTACTCGAGCGAACTGCCCTGGTACGCTTACCATCAGTTTGACGTGTACTTTGTGACAATCACCTTCCTCGTCATCTACCACTCGTGCTGGATATGGTTGTTTAAGCGGGTCTGCTGCCGTGGTGTGTCGGGTTTCAGTGACGAAAAGCTGAAAACAAACTAAACACCCCTCCACAATCATCCATTACCATTGGTTCTCATGCTAGCATGTAAGATCGTTCTTTCCTTTCCTTTTTCGTTTCGTTTTGTTTCTTCCCACTGTTTTACGATAGTGCACCGTTTACGAAGATGAATGTTGTTTAACAACCACCACAAGTTTTTGTTTTTATTACAAAGAAAAAAAAATCTTGATAAAAGAACCTACATCGTAGGATTACTTGGTCAAAAACCGGATAAAATAAAGAAATAAAAAAAACAAGTAATATACTACTTATTGTGTTTTGCTTATCACCCAAATTTCCCATACTTGTAAAACTTTTGCATCACCCAATCACCCCACCTTCGCTCACAGCTTGGCGCGCAGTTCCTCGATGCGCGAGTTGGCCCGTTTCTGTAGATCCATCAGCTTCATCGCCAGGCCCATGTTGCCCTGCACCTTCACCTTGCCCTGGAAGAAAGCCTTCTGGGGGTTCAGCTTGCCGGAGATCAGATCAACGACATCGATATCGTTCATAATGAACGTAACGTCCGGTTTGTCGGTGCCGCGATATTTCACCGATCCCTTGCCGACCTTCGCATTGATCACCCAGTAACCTTCGGCACCGTCCGGTCCGTTCATGACCTTGAACCCGTAGATACCACGGACACCTTCGATCAGATTGTCCTTATCGTCTTGCATCGCTTCCTCGAGCACCCGCATGTACGGTGTCACTAGGAAACCGTCGGGTGTATCCTTCAGCTTTCCGGCGGCGGTAAGGCTAGGATTGATGGGACGCTTCGCATACGGGAAGCCCAACCGATACAGACCGACGACGACCGCTCCACCGAGACCGATGTTGTGCTGGAGAGCCAACCGGGCATCCTTAACCTGCCGTTTGTCTGCCTGGCCACGCAACTGCCAGCAAAGCTCGGAGCACTGAGCCAAACCGGTCGCACCGAGCGGATGTCCCTTGGAGATCAAACCTCCGCTGGGGTTCACGACGACGCGACCTCCGTACGTGTTGTCGCCACGATCAATAAACTCGCCCGCCTTGCCCGGTTCGCACAGACCAAGCGCTTCGTACGTGATCAGTTCGTTAGCGGAGAAGCAATCATGCAGCTCCACCACATCCACATCCTGGGGTTTGTAGTTCGTCTTGGCGAACACCTTCTGAACCGCGTTGCGCGTCATGTCGTAACCAACGATCTTCATAGCGCTTCCCTCCTAGAGATGTTAAGAGAAAGAGAGTCATAATTCAAGGTCAATTATCGTTAATTTTTTGCTGAAAAATTGCTAATAAAGTGACTTACGCTAAAGGAACTGGGCACATCGGTAGACATCTCCATGGCGATGATTTCGACTGCCTGTCCCTCAAGCCCGTGCCGTTTGACGAAGCTCTCCGAAGCCACAATGCAACAGGCCGCACCGTCGCTCGTTGGGCAGCACTGCAGCTTGGTGAGAATTTCATGCACAACCGGGGATTTTTGAATCTGCTCCAGGCTGTACTCATCCTGGAACTGGGAATAACTAAAACCAAACGAAAATTAAACTCCATTCCCATTCTCCATCTACCTGGTGATCTTGAGCACCACACTTACGGATTGTTGGTGGAATGTTTGTGATTTTTGTACGCGATCTTCGCGAAATGTTCCGGCTTCGTACCATACTTCTTCATGTGCTCCACGCCGGCATTGCCGAACAGCTGGGCAGAGATGGGTGCGCCCGTAATTTCATGGTTTTCCGCCATCGCCGTTACCAGCAGCTCGACCGGATTCGTGCGATCCAGATACTTCGACGTCAGCGATCCGCGCTCCATCTTTTCGAACCCGAGCGCTAGCACGCAGTCATTGTTTCCCGACTCCACCAGCTGCTTCGCGAGAAACAGTGCCGTCGAACCGGTCGAGCAGTTGTTGTTGACGTTGTAAATCGGAATGCCGGTAAAGCCAATCTCATACAGGGCGCGCTGTCCGCAGGTTGAATCTCCGTACACATAACCGACCGTTGCCTGCTGCACGTCGGTGTACTGGACTTTCGCATCGTTCAGTGCCTTCGTAACCGCTTCTTTGGCCATTTGCGGATAATCAAAGTTCTCCCGGCGTCCCGGTTTCTCGAACTGGAAAGGTGCATGGGGACGAAGGGGGATTTAGAATAGTGGAATTTAGTTGAGACGCAATCCGCTCAATTGAGAGGGAAAGTTGTAATAATGAATGTGCTGTGTCATGGGAATAATTCCTACAACTACGCAAATGCGATAAGACGCTCACATTTTGTGTTATGCCCGGTTGATTGTTGTAAACATGGCACCAACGGTTCAAACGGAGCTACCAACCTGATAAGATAACAATATGAAGCTGTTGGCGAACAAATTCCATCGCTTAAGAGTGGTATGGGGATAATGGGATTAAATCTTGAAAGAGGAATCAAACAAAAATGATCACGGATTGAACGATCAACAACAGATCATTTGAACGGTTGTTAAGATACTTTACACGGTAATTTTAAACAATTTTCAAAAAGAAAAATGGTGGATTTGGGACGTTCATTCCATTATCTAGGAAAAACAAACAGCAGATACTAGCTGTTTCCATATCGCATGGAATGATTTGTACGTTTTATATCAGCAGGGTAATTCGCACCAAAGTACGAAGTGCACGGCGTACATAAAATAACACGCCGAAAAAAAAGGAACCAGCTGACCCCGTACCGGTTCAACCTCCCATTTAACACAAGAGCAATTGAACAATGAACGACGAACATTGTGGTGGAGCTTAAGATACCCTACCCAGCGTACATTATTCCATTACATAATGCTTACAGCCGGCACCAGCCGGAGACCGAATGACTCCGTAGTTCGCTTTACTCACATCGCTGCTAGCGGTGAGGTGGAACGTCGTCTTGCGACATCCATCATGTATGTATGGTTTCTTCGCTCTCCAACGTTTCGACCGATGGGGACGAAGACGTACACAATGAAAACAAAACCCACCCGATGAAGATGAAACCTGTTCATTCGCATCGATCCCGAAGGTGTGCGAAGGGCACTGGGGCGGTACGATGGGAGCAATGCGTGTTTGCCTTAGCGCTTCCAATTTGGTAGATTTGCATCCGGCGAACCAGTTTGTCCCGTGGAAGCGCATTGTGAGGGTGACATACATTGGGCGTTCCATCGATTGTTTTACCGCGCACGTAGCAGCACGAGAAAGGTATGTGCGTTATTTCCAAACATCGCTTCCGAACGGCCTTGTGCATAATGTGCCGGACGCGCACGCCACCGTTCTGAAGATCATCTGTTCCATAGGGGGTGAGAAAAAATGCATCTTAAGCCCAAAAATTAATCACCACCGGGAACTCGTCCCCGTGAAGTGATTAGTAGCAGGCAAACTTGAATAGTGAAATGTGTGTAATTACAAATGCTGACGTCTCTAGCGGTTATAATCCCCCCCCCCCCTTGTGCGTGTTTCCACTTCCACTTTCTCGGTACACTCATTTACAACATTTTCCAAGTGGACTCTGTACCGACTTACCTTTGTCATGCCCACACCAACTACGTACACTTTCGGAAGGCCCATTTTTCGTGTCGTGTGCGTTGCGTAGCGTTTGCTTCACTTTTCACTGTTACGAAGAATGCACTTTACTGCAACCGATTATGTTCTTTGCACCGCTGCACAGCCGATTTCACGAGCGTGACGATCAGAACAAGGGACGATAACGAAATACGCCTGTTCTTCGCAGTGCTGCAACGAAACAACAACACGGCAACATAGCACAACTGTCAATAAATGGGAACGTTGCACAGTGGGAGCGGCGCATGAACTTACCGTTTGACAGTTGGTGTGTTTTTGTTTTTCAAAAGTTTAAATTCACGCGCACGGTCTCTCTCTCTCTCTCGCTCAACACGTGTGTTCGTTTTGTAATGAACATAATTCGCTGCTATTGATCGAACAAGTTGCTTCTTCCGTTTATTTGCAAATAGTATTTTAATGTTTCTATGTTTAACCATACCATTGAGTGATTTTTGCTAAAGCTACACTTTATACACATCGATGCTCTTCCCTCCTCTACACTGCAGCGCATTCCTTTGCCGCATTGCATTGCAATGCTATGCGCGCCATGGGTGCGATATTTGCTTTGTAAAATCAGTTATCTTAAGGATAAAAAGGTTGCCTCCATCTTCATCAACATCCGGTACCGTGTATAGTACCAAATTTCACAAAAAAAACATCATATTTCTGTTGTTTTGTTCTGATATCGGTTTGCTTTGGATAAATGTCGAAGGGGGGAGTTTTTCATTCGCATTTTGATTACACCTCGTGTTCGTTAATCACCGTTGCCGGATAACGTCTAAAATGTATGTCACGAGAAGCGATTTTTCTACTAATTACACATTTGGTCGCTATTAGTGTTTGCTCATACATAATAATATGTGTTGCACTGCATCAATCTTTCGTTACTTTCGATTTGTGTACGGTTTGCGCTTACGCCATTAGTAACCGAAGTTGTATTTTAGCTGATGAACAATGAAGTATAACTGGCGCACTATATGCAACGCAATATTCTCTGTCCTAATGCACTACACACTGCAGCATGTGACGTGCTATTTTTAATTGCATTTTATCTTACCACTACAAACTACCAGGTACGATTTATTCAAAAGTAATATTTTTCTCTCTGCCTGTCCCGTGCATTGATAAATGTGACACAATTAACTGTTTTGTTTTCTCAACTACCTCTGCATCGTTCTGATCGTAAGCATGTTTTCTGCTTCCAGCGGAATTGTACACTTTACTGTGGCTTAATTGATTAGCATTTAGCGTTTTAACATTTGCTCAATAAAGATGAAAATTAAAATGAAGGACCTCGAGATAAACAGGGTGGAGAGTTAGATAAAATTTTATACAAAATACTTAAGCAAAATCGGGAAATACCGGGATTCACAGATTGCCCCTTATTATTGCCTTAAAATGGCCCCTAAATGTTGTGAAGGTGTAGGAAAATTAAAGTAAAAGTCAATAATAAGTCATAAATAATCAGATAGGTTGTATATATTCAATATTTGCGGGGTGTGTGTGTTTGTGTTAACAAATACCTTCTATTGTACGAACCTAAGCCAATGCCAACCGTGGGAGCAATATAGACATCCCTTGGCCGCAACAGCCCGGTCCCCTGGAGCCTTACTATACATGTGCCTAATTTTCAACAAGTTTATATTAAAATTTTTCTGAGAAAATGTTTAATAGCAATCAGTACATATGTTTGCCACAGTAACAAATATGTGCACATTTGTTTAATGGTTTTTTTTCCGAAAGGCTCCCGCTACACATATACTCAACTTAAGATTAAACGCCATTTGCCGTTTGAAGCAAAACTAAGCTAGAGCATTATGAAACAGATTGCTTAAGATACCGCTTTCATAGTGATACTTATTTTAGAAGGAAGAAAAAAAAAACAGGCAGGGCACACAACTTAAGCATTTAAATTAAAACATAAATTATATAAATTATAGCATTCAATCGGTACAAAATAATTTCCGAGACGAACAGATTGGCGTAACGTTACAGCTACTACTAACAGTAAGCTTTACACAACACACATAATCGCTTATGCACTTTCTTAAGGGGGGGAAAAAAGA
This sequence comes from Anopheles minimus, assembly GCA_000349025.1. NCBI lineage: Eukaryota > Metazoa > Arthropoda > Insecta > Diptera > Culicidae > Anopheles > Anopheles minimus. The sequence continues at coordinate 396,040 of KB663733.1, read as the reverse complement.
ACATCTTTACATCTCGCTGCCAGATGGGCAAAGCATCTGGCAAATGCTAACCTCGAGATGAGAAGTCACTGCAAAAGTGGCTTCTTTATGTTCCAAACACGCTCTGCTCACTGCTGAATGATCGTGGCGACTTAACTAGAGCTTGTATACATCGCTAACTTCACTGATAAGCCTCCGTTACTGGTTGGCCGAGAAAAAAACATTAACATAAAACTGCTATACACATCATTTTAAGTTGATATTAAAATTATATAGTGTAAACCAATTAGTCCCGATTAGCAGCAAAACTTAGATATGCATCTTATTATTGGATTTGGAGCTTGGATTTTGTCCAAAATTGCTCATCAAACCATTCTCAGACCACTGCACATTGAAAGGTTGCATATATTGATCACATAAAACACATATCCAGTACCTTAAAAGAGATCAAAAACATTGAACCGAACTAAACACAGACTGTACACGGACTATTGCACAAGAAATAGGAAACGATTTAAAAAAAACCCAATGGTAGTACAACTAAAGGGATTAAAACAATTTGGAAGCTTTGCAGTATCATTGCGAGCAACAGAAATTCGCAAAAAGATAAATTTGAGGAATGATGATCACTTTATCCCGTCCATCATCACATGTGAAGCCACATAGGCATGCGAAAAAAAACGAACCATTCAGCGATGGTTCAAAAATTAAAAGTTTGTAGCACTTCGGTTCGTCGATCCTTCCATGCTAGCCATAATGGTGCTCAGTAAGTCGTTGGATTGTTTCTTGTCGTGCACAGTAGCATCGATACTTCGATCAGTGATACAGGTATTGCCGCTTTTGGTACTATCACTAGTGGTATCGCTACTGTTACTACTACTACCGCTACTACTGCTATTACTACATCTGGTGCTAGAAGAACTAGAATGGCTACTGCTACTGCCGCTATTGCTCGGATGGGTAGCATCGTTCGGTTGAATACTTTTCCTCACATCTGCAGCAGACGGAGCGCTTTGCTCCGCTTCACGGTGGTCCTGTGGTGGCGGTGGCGGTGGAACTAACGGCGGCGATGAGATGGGTAATGGCGGTTGAACTTGCGGGTGCTTCGGTGGCAAAGGCGTCATCGCTACGGTGCTTTCGGGCCCTATCCGCTGTACCACCGTATCTGACACGCTGCAATCTCCATTCGTTCGTGTTCCCGGGTCCAACTTACGCTTCTCCACCTTCGGCGTGACATTGCCATCGTCTTTCTGTGGGACCGTGTTCGGTTCCTTGGAGGATACCATCGTTATCTTGGTCTCGCTTGACGCTATCACAGTCTCATTGTTGTGCGGACAACTATCATTCGGTCGCGCAAGTTGATCTGCCATCTTCTTCGTACCATCCACGACCTGTTCGTTTGAACATTTCGCTCGGTTCGCTTCAGAAGTGCCATTGCTTTCCGGTGCTGTAGTTGGAGTGCGTTCACTGACCGGGTGGTTCGCAGCCGAATCGATCTCAACCTCCGTCGAAGTCGGTGGCACCATTAACAGTGGCTCCTTCTCGCGCGTAATGCTTGAGGTGGACTCACGCCGGCTACTACTCGCACTGCTGCTATGCGAAGACGGTGTCGAATGAGACGACGATTTGCTGCCATGATTGTTGCCATCGCTCGTGCCCGTCTTGCCATGGCGCGATTTGTGTGAGGACGACGATGTAGACGACTTACGGCTGGACGAGGAGGACGAACTGCAGTGATGCTTGTGATGTCTTCGATCCTTCTCACGATCCTGCTCTCGGTCACGATCCCGATCCCGATCACGGGTACGTTCGCGATCCCGATCCCGATCGCGTTCCTTGTCTCTGCTTCGTTCTCCCTTCTTCTCACGCTCCCGCTTATCCCGATCACGGTTATGATCGCGATCACGTTCTCTGTCGCGGTTGCGATCACTGCTCGACGAATGTTTGCTACCCTTGCTCAACCCATCCTCGATTTTGTTCTTATGCGAAGGTAGTGGAGAACTCGCCCTACTACTACTGTCACCGCTTTTACTCATCTTTTTCTCCGAACCCTTACCAGAACCCAGAGAGCTACTTCCGGATTTGCTCGGCGTTCGGAGAGATTCGCTTGACGCAATCTTATCGTCGCGTATCAGTTTCCGCATGTCGATCTTCGCCTCTTTAAGCGCACAACTGTCCGTCGCATCTTCCACTTTCGATGGCTTCTCCGTGCAGCTCTGCACGGTGGCACCGGCCGGCATTGGATGGTGTGGAGCTGTGGGCAGCGGTTCCTTTTTCAGCTCCACCTTCTTTGGTTTCCCATCGTGCGTACGCTTCACGGGCGTATGCTTTTTCTCATCCGCTGACACGGGATGAGGTAGAATCGTTTGCTTTTCCTTGTAGTGGGGCGGATCCACCTCGTACCCGTTGGCAATCTCCTGCACCACGTCCTGGTCCGGGTAGTACTGCTTCAAGCGCAAATGCCAAGCGATACTCGTCACCGCCGTCACCGTGCGAAACTGATGTATGATGTTGCGGGGCAGAAAGTAGATGTCGTTATCGTACAGTGAGATCCGGGAGTAGCGGATACCTTCCCGTCGGAGCTGATTCAACTTGGCATCTTCGACCCACTGGACGCACTGCGATATCGGTGGTTCGTGAAGATCGAGCTGCAGCTTTTCCACCAGATGCGGGAAGCAGTGCGCATCGAACGCAACGACATCCTTCGTGATGCGGTTTAGATCGTCGGGAATGCCACAACGGACCGCTTTTAGTACACCTGCCGATACAATAACCGCGTGATGGTGACTTTCGAAGCTTAAACTGGATGAATAAAGGACTTACCCACGGCGGCAGTTGTCATGCGATCGTGACCATGCCCGACATGATCGGCATGAGCTTTGGTGCGATCTTCAATCATTGTTTCACGCGCTTCCGACAGCCGCGGAAGGTATTGTAAGTTGCGCAGCTCATTTATACGTGTCCTGAGAAGAAGTTTCGGTCAAAAAACCTGGTTGAAACGATTAAGTGCAAAGGTCCTTACCTCTGTCGCTTTAGTGGAGTTTTGTTAATTTCGGCCGTAGGTACAAGCTGCTCGCCTGGCCTTATCCACAGGATTGGCCCATCGTTCGATAATCGAGGATCCATCTGCACAATCGATAAATCTCCCCAGGGCATTGCCTAAAACAATGATAAAATTGTTAGTATACGTAACAGAAATAGGCAGAACTCTTGTTACAAACCTTGCTTAGGAATGGATTATCTTCCAGACGTTTGAGAAGATCGGGAAAATATCCACCGACTTCCTCGTGCACTTTACCCACCAAACTGATCTGATGCAATGGCCCATAACGAACAGTACCGTGGGAGTAATTTTTAACCACCTGGAGAGAAGAAAAAAGTTTGTGATGAACGAAACGGATGATCATCTGTAAAGAGCGGGTAATGTATAGTTCCCATTCATACGTTCAGGCTTGTAACTGTTTAACACGTTATCCGATATCGATGAAATATTCTGATGGAATTGAATTTAACTTTTCTACATTTAATTTCTGTCAATAGTTCATTTAAACTCCAAGCCGTATTCATGCTATGGCTCTTCAAAGTTGACATGTTTTTTGTTAAAAACATGACATGTTGACATGTTAAAAATGATCATTTTAGTACTTTACTAAAAATTTACAACAAAACGCTTTACACACTTTAAAGAAGCGTATACTACGGGTCGGAATTTATTTTTTTTTTCATAATTAGTTTGCTTGTTATAAGAAAGATACCGATGTTTTAATTTAAATAAAAACCGTTACTATCATGTCAGTTCAGCTCAAAGTCCGCCGTCGGTTTGTTTTATACGATTTTGTCTATTCCAATGTTCCAGATGGCCATATAGGCTGCTCTGCAACCAGATTTGCTCAATTAATTATTTGCAATAATGTAAAATATTTCAAATGAAAACCGCTAATTGAAACTCAAGTGTTAAATTTATACTGGGCTGATTGCTTCAAATATTCAAATGGCTGTCAACGAATGAATGGGGACTCTATTCGACCTGATCAATGTTTGTTTCAATAACCAAAAGTAGAGCTTCATTTCTACAACCACCTATCTGGGTAGGAAATACATTTTGCATGGAAATTTGCTACTTTCCGCGTTGCAATGCGTTTATTTGCGATATTAATTGTCGTAAGAACTTCAAATTCCCAGATTAGTTGCATTATACTATAAACCAACCATTTCTATTTTAAAAACCTTTACTTGTGCATCACCTACACAGGTAGGTGGTTATAAAGATAAGCGATTTAGCAATATTTTTTTGTTTATATGATAGAAAACATGTTTCTCTAGGCTTTCCCTAAATTTCAAGCTATCAAAAGTTATTTAGAATAGTGCAAAACATCGTCGGGTAGGTGGTCATTGATATGAAGGTCAACTGTTTGTTTTACCTACCTGTTCATTGTACTGACTCATTGTGCATGTTTCAATGTCCGAGTTGCGCCCCAGCACACCAGACTTAACCGTAAGATTGGCATAGTTTTCGGCCATATGTTCCAGCAGATCGGGCAAGTAGGAGGCCGCATCATGCACAATCCCCATCACGTGATCCGCATACCCATCGTCATCTTCCGCAAAAACCACCTGGAAAAATTCCTGCACCAACTCTTCCATCTCCGTCTCGGAAAGGACACCGATTTCGTCCTGGTACATGTGCACCACGGAGGCACCACCGTTCGGATGCACCTCGATACGCATGAACCGTCCATACTTCAGACCTTCGAGATGCTTCCCGCGCAGTAGACAGTTTGCGTTTCGATTAATTGACCCAATCCGGGTGGCGGATTCGTTCCCTGCGCCGACATCTTGCGATTGAGATGGAGTCCCGGACGCAGTACCACGTCTGCACTGGATGCCAATGTTGGCGCGTTTGATTTTCGATCTTTTATAGCAACGGGAACATTCCCGGCCGCTGGCACTTTTGTGTGCCGATGACGAACCAAGCTTCTGCACACTGGCAGAACTGTCCGGTTTTGTGCTGTCCGTGGCTGAATGGACGATTTTTACGGGTGTTTCCGTCGTCGGAGTCACACCCATTGGTGGTTCCTCTTTTTTAATGAAAATAGAACTTTCCTTGTGTGCCACACCGTCGGCTGATCCATTAAAAAGTTTGTCTTTCTGATCCTCCGGCGATCCTCCGTTGATCGGTGCACTCTCCAGCATCGGTGCAGCAGCTTCCGCCTGGTGCGTGTGATGCGTGATCGGCTCCTTCTTGATGTCCACCTTTTCTTCCACGTTTTTCGGTGACTCAAGCTTGATTAATATGTTTGAATTTGACTTATTGCTAGTTGCTATTAAGTTGCTGGATGCAGTTGTACTGTTGTTGCTGAGGTTGGTTGCAATGTTGCTTGCAACGCATATGAGACTACTCGTGTTATTACTAACGGCATGGCCAGGTGAACCGAGGCTACTACCTCCGTTCCCATTGACCGTCGGTATTGATGCCGTCGATTCGGCCGGTACCGTCCCACCGAGGGACGTTGATGTGTCCACCCCATCCGATCCACCTTCACTGCCGAAGTTCAGCGTGCGCGTAACGTCGTCGCGTGTTTTCTCCGGCTTCGGTAGCTTGTTCTTGGCGGGCAGGTACACTTTCTTGATAAAAACGTCCTGCTTCTTAACGCTAGCGCTTTCGTTTTTGCTGCGCTCGAGGTTTAGCAGCAAATTGACGGGCGATATCGGCGTGCCGGAGATGGAAGCTGCCGCAGCGGCGGCCGCTGCTGCAACAGGTGAAACAATGGCCGCTGCCGTGTGCTCCAGGAGCAGTGCGGTTGCAGTGGCCGCGCACGGGACAGCGATCGAGCCAGCCGTCTCGATCGATAGTTCCCGCTTGATCGTTTGATGTGCTGCCGCAAAGCCGGCCAGCTGCTGTTGATGGTGGTTTTCTTTGTTCTGGCTCAACGCTGTGCCGGCAAAGGTGGACGTAGTGACGGGGGGCGCTTGGGAAGGTTCGGTGGAACTTATAGCCGATTCGGAGCGTGATGCTGTCACGGCATTGCTGCCAACTTTGATTCCACGCTTCGAATTACCGGAAGTATCATCCTCCGAACGGCGTCGTTTACGATCCTGGCAAAAGATGTTAAAATGAACAATTGATGCTGCTTTGACCATGGATTCCGCGTGTAGTATGCTTACTTTATCACGATCCCGCTCCTTGTCGCGATCTCTATTACGCTCTCGATCTCTGTCTGGATCCTTTTCACGATCACGCTCCCGCTCCCGATCTCGTTCTCTTTCGCGATCTTTATCTTTACTCTTTTTCTTTTTGTGACTTTTAGTTAATCCTATTTGAATATAGTACAAATAAGTTAGAAAATTGTAATTGTTATAATTATAAATTAATTATTTTTCCCATTTGTTACACCAAAGGGAACACCAAAGGGCGTTAAATTTAAAGGACTATTTTTAGACAACTTTAAAACTGCTTCGAGTTTAATTAAATGGCCGCACTTCACTGGCAACTTTTAAATGTAAAGTAAAATCTGCGGTACCAAAAAAATGGTATTGTGCAATATAAATTTTGATTTGATGAACTTTAGCATGTTCTTGCAATTGGGAATATTGATTTAACAACCATATTCTGAAAATACCGATTGTCATTAACGTCCTCACGGTTTCTCGCGGCAATTTGGCTACAAATGCAACAAAGTGTTGTTTTAGAGAAAGAAAAAATGAAATGAAAGCCTTTTCTTTTATTAACTGAAGATATCATAATATTCATTTGGGATTGTTGTGTACCATAATAATACATTTTTTTAACAGCAGAATGGTTACCCCATCTAAATTGATGTATGTATGGAACATTCTATTGTTCCACAGATCGAACATCGTTCAATGGCCAATTTAACCTTACTGCATCTTCGGCAATAGTAAGCCCAAGAAGCTGCGTTCACAAATCATACACGTAAACAAAAACACACAGCCATTCTAATGCGCATCATTAAATTGTCCCCCCCTCAAAGCGGACAAAAACGACGGGGCGCCGCTGGTGGTAGAAAATAAGGGTGGGGAGCAGTTCTTTTCTTCTAGCGAGTCTGGCGACACCTACGAGCGCACCACTTTGTGTAAAAGGGCAAATGGATGTATACGTGCGTAGTTCATACGCCATCATGGTGGATGTCTTTGCCGATCGCGGGGTTTTCCCATTTTCACACCGCAAAGCCCAAAGCTCAGAACAAACTGTAGGGCGCACGAAATCCGCTTCGCCCGTTAGTCATCGACTACATTTAGCGGTTTCTCGAAGCAACTATCCTTAGTACGTTCGATGGAAGAGGGAAAAAGGCATCGGGGCCTTACAGGCTACTATTTACCATTATCGGAACTCCGAACACTCTGGCACTGCTGCTGGGTGTCCTTAGCCGGCGTCGAACTTTTTTCATTATTTTTAGCACTCATTTTCACTGTCGTTTGGTCTACGTGATTTTTGGGAGCCTGCTCATTTTCAACAACCATCTTCCCCGTTCCCGCCGTGACGGAAGCAGTGGCGGAAGCAGCACCAGCAACAACTGCCCCTGCGCTTGTTGATGACGGTGTTAATGATGATGCTGTTGTGGTAAAATTCACCGTCGCGTTGTTGGTAGAGCCCGCGCTTGATTTCGCACTGCTAACCGTGGTCGGATGTGTTTTTGTAGAGTGTGCCAGGCAGTCGGTGCTGCCGCTCCTGTTGCTACTATTGTTATTCGTGCTATTATTATTATTGCTTGATCCCCCGTCACTACCACTGCTAGTGGTTACCGCTGCACTTGTTCGCTGATGCTGCTGATGCGTACAATATTTATCATCCGTTTTCTGCACATTCACTGCACTGTCCGCCATCGTCTTACTCTTGTCGCAGCACGGCTTCATGCTGGCACACACCGAAACGCCGTTTTTGCGCAAGAATATCACTTTATTAGCACATTTTCACTCACGAAACGCATTCGCTGGGATGTTTGACTTTTCGCATTCTACAATGTACAAAAATGGCGACCACAGGCACAGCAGTCGGTCCACCGGTCATGACGCTAATCATTTCGTTGACATTTGGAAATTTGTATTTGTGTTTTATTTTTGCATTACAATGTGATCGCAATCAACAAATTATAAAGAAATTAAGCTTTAAAATATGGGTCTGAACGCATATAATTTCGTACAAACGATTCAAAATTTCGTATTGAAAAAAGTAATTTCAAACCTGCCACTCAGGGCGTATAGAGAAAAGGTGGTGCATTTCGTGCGCGTAGCCATCTTGAATGAACATTTGACAGCAGGTGAAAATCACGGCAGACAAATGTCGTTGTTTGGCGCGTTTGCGAAAATGTGGAAAATCGCACACCAATAAATTGTGGAAAAGTTTCATCTGGCTTCGGTGTAATAAATCCATAATTAACCCCAACAGTGTGGGACATTTGGAAAAAGTCTACATCTTTCTCATCTTATTCTCGTTCCTCAATCATTGTTCCTTTGCAACACGTGTTCAGAATACTTTCCGCCTTCAAACGAATAATTTAAAAAAAGGGGGTTTGTAGTATGTATTAAGCCGACCCGAGACGATAGCTACGGAGACTGTCGAGGGACAACTGACAGCTACAATTCTTTTGTTCTCCGTATGTTGT
>KB663733.1:357911-369859 GCA_000349025.1 Anopheles minimus | reverse complement strand
TACACACAACTCGTACAAATTCCATCGAAAACGCTACTATCGGAGATTCAACTGCTGTACGACGATATTTGTTCCCGCTGTGTGTTTATGTTGAAGGATTTTTATCGGTTTCGGATGAGAGCCATAAAGGCGTACGAGGAGCTGCAGACGAAAGCAAATATTGCCAAAATTATCAACAGCCTGGAGCAAAACAGTACTGTGAATGAAGAGACTGAACAAACCAAAGAATGTATAAAAACTAGCACGAAAGCTGATATTGAGCGACGAGAAAGCTCACGCAATACAGACGCGAGGCTATTTATTTGTACTACCTGCCAAAAACAGTTTAAAAACCGAAAATTGCTTACCAGACATGAGGAAATTCATGCAACTAGCAAAAACTATAAATGCCAGTACTGCGAAATGCGATTTGTCGCCAAAGCGTCTTGTTACAATCATGAACTGAGAATACATAGAAAAGCTTTACAAAAGATCGCAAAGGAAACTCGTTCCAAAGTTGTTAAGAAAAGAAGATTACACGAAACAAACAACAAACAGTCAGAACAGCAACAGGACCAGAAACCAAGGTTTCCATGCGATCTTTGCATGAAAAGTTTTACTAGAAAATCTTCTCTGAACGATCACAAGCTGGTGCTTCATGCGGGTGTACGGCAACACGTATGTCACATATGTAACCGTACGTTCGGTAAGGAAAACTCGCTGAAAACTCATCTGGTGCTGCATGTGGGGAAGAAATTTCGTTGCAAATTTTGCAACAAATCATTTGCAAAGGGTAGCTTCCTGCGCAAACATCTCGAGGAGCATGAATTACCGGAAAGCAAACGGAAGTATGCGTGTGCGGTTTGTGCGAAAAAGTTCACCACCATGAGCCATTTGAACGACCACGAGCTAATACACAGCAATGAGAAGCCTCATAAATGTAATCACTGTGAACGGAGTTTCCGTCAGAAGCAGCAGCTGAAAGTGCACACTTATCAACACTTTGGCAAACCCTTCCAGTGCACTTTCTGTGATATGGCGTTCACATCCCCATCCCGGCTTCAAGCTCACGTAAACAAACACCATCCAAAGCAAGGCGAGCAAATGCCGACGAACAAAGGCAGTTTCACTGCGGTGGCAGAATCGAGCACTGTACAACAGCCTGATTTTGGTGATAAAGCTGTGAACGAAGAAATATTGAACGAAATTTGCTACCAGATCAGTTCGAACCCAATCATGTTGGAAAACATAGATGCTGGGGGCGTAAATCTCATCTGCAACGAACCGATAGTCTTCCTAAACGAATGATGCATTAGCGGCATACAGGAGGCAAACCATAGAGAACAAGAATACACTAAAAATTCAATGAACATTTTATGCAATATTACCGTTCCTTCTGTGGAGATGTTCGCTATCCGAAATTTTGTAAGAGAAGAACTGGAGCTGACTGTCCAACAACCGACGATGAATTCAACGAATGCTATGGGAGGTAAGTAATTAGAACACTCATATACTTTAGGTTCTTCTGTCTCACCACGTTGGAGGTTGAGAAGCTGATCATGCAAGCTATATTCTTAACGCTGGTATACCATTAACCAATTTACGACACTCGGGAAACTATTTCAACGGATGCCTGGGAACTAGGCTGCAGCAAATGTAGAAGCGTGGTATGTTCGGTTGGTACCATAAAGTGTTCCTTGATGCTTATTGCGGGACAGGGATTATTTAAGGACAGGAAAAATATTCTTATACAGAACATACTACTTTTTATGTTTGTTGTATATACTGCATACAAAAATACGAGCAAAATTGAAGTTATTTTAAGCCCAATATAAGCCGACAATAGATCCTTTATGCAAAAGATCTTGAACTGGCTCTACTTTGTACTACTTATCCACCTGCAAGAAATCCTCTAATCCCCAGTCAATTTTTAATCTCGGCCGTACTGTCTGTCGACTCAACGTTATCACTCTCTCTAAGTTTGGACCTTCCACACCTCCATGTTGTTATCCATGGGTTGTCCGGTGTCATTCGCGTAACATGACCAGTCCACCGGAGCATAATGAATCTAGTTCACTGTACAACGATGCTCAGATTATCGTCCAACCTCCGGTACAGCAGCTGGAGTCTTCATGGCCCTTCACACATACGCACGGGCCATGCGTATTAAATATTTTTCTTCTTTGTTGGCCTGCCCCAACGGGCACGTCTCAGATAAATAGCCTGGTCGCCAACTCGGCCCAAGGAAGCATCTCTCCATACACGGCTGCATCCGATCTCCGTCATATTGGACTATACTTGATGCAGCCATCTAGACCGCTGTGGTCCTCTACGCCTCGTGCCGAACGGGTTGCTGATGAGCACCATCTTGGTAGGGCATGAGTCCGGCATCCTCATGCGATATATGGTGCATTTCGTGCGCAGCTGAGGTCTTTTGGAGGAGTTTGTGGATTCCATAGTAGGTACGATTCCCCTGAACAATGCGCCTTCGGATTTCGATGGTGATGTTGTTGTCCGAAGTTACGATCGTTCCAAGGTAGCAGAACTCCTCTACTACCTCGAGATCGTCGCCATCAACTGATACTCTGCTTCCCAGTCGAGCTCTATCACGCTTAGAACCTCCGGAAAGCAGGTACTTTGTCTTCGTCGCATTGATCCTCAATCCAATCCTATCGGCCTCGTATTGTTGTAGTATTAGGGAGAATAACTTGAAGCCGGTACTCAACACTGTAATTCCCCGGGAGTTGTTACACTCTAGCTTATCTGCCTTCTCGTATATGGGGGGTAGACAATGCCAAGATTTTAGCCCCAAGGAATCGATCAATGAACTGCATGTTCTAAGTACTTCGCCTTCATTCTTGATCCTTTCTGTTAATAATCTAAGTGTATTCAACACATTTTCTTTATTCTATATGGTACTACAACCTCGCGAGGTTATGGTCTGCCAATTCTGGATTCCGGGGCTTGAATTTACCACCCCCAAAAAGATAGTCAGCCCTTCGTGCGGGAAAACGTCCCGAATGGGATTCGATCCCCGGTCCTACCGAACAAGACCAGTGCTGCTATCTCCACGGTCACCTTTAAAACTCAAATTCTCTCAAAGAGCTTTGAGTCACGTCCATGATTCAGAGTCGTATGTGAGTACAGGCCATATAGAAAGAACAAGAACGTCAGTGTGATAAAACGTTATGTTTAAAAAAAAGTTCTGGCTAGTAGTAATTTAAATCTTTGTTCAATGCAAAGCATTCTGCATTCCCGTTATAACCGGTACAGTAGCTTAACTTTTGTGGTGCCAGATCTCACTACCGGATGGGCAACCGTATTTGCATTGCTTATCTTTATCTGTACTACGTTCGAAACTATGTACATCTATAAAAGTACAGCTGTACAGTCGCGTATACCGGCATTGTAGAGTATTTGGTGGCACAAGAAACACAGTTCCAACCCCGAAATGGACCCCGAAACGATCGGGTTAGTAGAGAGTGATATAGCGGAATCAGTGAAGTGCTACATACAGGATAAAAGGAATCGTGTCAATGGGAAGTTCCGGCTGGTTTCGTACCAGGTGCGCCGGCTGTGTGACGAACCGGTCGGTTATTTGGGCGATCATTACCTGCTCGATGTGAATCTGCGCGAAAAAATGGTCCACTACACACCGGAAGAGGAGGAAAAGTACGCCGAAGAGGAGTATATCAGTTTTTTCGTGAAAGTGATCCCCGAGAATGTGCCCAAGTTGGCCGACTACATCAAGGAGATGGGTTGCTTTCGGAAGGAAATTTTGCTGTACAAGCACGTGATTCCCCGGCTGCAGGACGTTATGATCGGAACGCGACCGTTCGTACCCACCGCGTACTTCACTAAGGGCGAACGTATGATAGTGTTCGAGAACCTCAAGTCGGAAGGTTACAGCATAGTGGAGCATACGCAGCATCTGCTCGATTTCGAACACCTGAAGGTGGCACTGCAGGCCATTGCGAAGCTGCACGCATCCTCCCTCATACTGGAGGAGCGAGCGAAAACACCGATCCCGAAGATGTTTGCCGGATATCTGAACGAGAACGCGTACGTGGACGATGACGATCATGTGCGTAAGATTAATCTCGAAAATGCCATCCAGGTGCTGTGCGAGATGATCAAGAAAATTGATAAGTACGCCAGCTCGGACAGGTTGGGCGAGATATTGGAAAAAGTCCCCACCGTGGTGCGCAAGATTTACGACTACGCTAAGCCCTCGACCGTCTTCCGCAACGTGTTAAATCATGGCGATCTGTGGTGTAACAACGTAATGTTCCGATACGAGATGATACCGACGAGCGTGGACGGTGGCATCAATGAAGAAGGTACGGTCACCCATGGTCTGCCTGAAGGTTCGCAAGCTGATTTACAGCGTCAGCGTTTGTTATCGTCCAAGCTTACTGAGCGTACTAAGATATACACATTTTGTTTGCTTTTCACGTCACATCCCCCGTGATAAGGGCACACAGGCGAAGGACGGAAAACAATGTCGGACCGTGAGGATCAGCAGGAGGCGGACAAAGATACGAACACGGACGCTGCAAACAACAGCCAGCTAATAATGGGGGCGAATGGTGAGCGCCGCGGTCGGAAGCGTTCCTCTATCAAAAAGCCAAATCCCTGCGAGGTGCTAAATTTGGGCAATTGGTCCGCACCGGGTGCTGCCCGTCCATCGAGTTGCATACTGATCGACTTCCAAATTGCTCGGTACGCCCCACCCGCCTACGATATCCTGTCGTTCCTCACCTCGACGACAACGCGCGCGTTCCGGGAGCGGTACCTCGAGGAGCTGCTGGATGGGTACTACGAAGCGTTGCAGGTTGAGCTGGACTGGTTCCATCGGGATGTGCGGGAAATCTTCCCGTCCGGGTTCGCCTCCTATCGGGAATCGTGCGATCAGTATCAACTCGCTGGATTGATCGACAGTGTCCTGTATCGGCATGTTACGATGCTACCGATGGAGCTGGTGGCTCGGTGTCGCGAGGAACACCGACTACCGGGCACTGTGGGCAGCCAGTCGCGATCCGCCAAGATGGACGTGTGTCTCGAAGCCTGGACACAGTGCGATGATTATCGAAATTTCATGACGGACATGCTATCGGACTTAGTAGATCAATACATCCTGCGGCAGGTTTGAATGTGGCATTACGGGGCTGTTCCTTCCTGACCCGACCAAAGACGCCTCCTCCTTCAAAGGAGACAATTATTCCATTCCGCTGTATGGAATACGAATCCGACCATAGACATTAATGTTTAGTATTTGTATATTTTAGCAACCGGCAGCTCCCTGAAGCTAGCTGTCGCCCCTGTCGAGGCGAAACTTGTTGACCTCCAGCTGGCCCGGTACGCTCCACCGGTGTGGGATGTTTGGACGTTACTAATGCTTTGCAGTACGCGCCACTTTCGCCAGCAGCATTTGCAAACGCTGCTCAACCTGTACTATCAAACTTTGGGTGATCTTCTACGTTCTAGCGATGGCATGAATGTGGAGACGCTTATACCACGCACGGAATATGATGCAGCTTGTGAGCATTTTGCACTGGCCGGACTTATCGAATCGTTGCTCTTCAGTCACATCACACTGTTGCCTAAGCAAGCTGCTAAAGATATGCTCCAATCTTCGGAGAGTTTCGATAGTTTTTTGCGCGACAATGGCAAGCAGCGCATTTGTCTGGGAGCGTTCGAGGAATCGAGCACCTACAGGGACCGACTGTCCGAAATGCTAACTGAGCTGATTGAGAAGTTTATTGATTAGGAAGGCCGTATGGAACACTTCAAGGGGCAAGAGTTCCCAACATTTGGAACACGAAAAAAAAACATGAATAAATTATGATACAATTACAAGGACAATAAGAACTGGGTTAGAAGAGATCTTTATCGAGTTAATTTCCCTATCTGATATCCAAAATCTGAGTGGCGGTGTATGTGCCACAGTAGGAAAATGTTTTAGTTCCTAACTTGATCGTGATCGAACCGGTTCTACTGAGCACCAAAGTCTGGATATGAGGTTTATGGACATTGTTAAAGAATACCTTATCAACTCCACCTTCCATGGTGTGAAATTTATTGCGGATGATTCTTACCACGCAACGGAACGGTACGGTACATTAGAGTTCGGCAAACACAATGTTTTTATCGGTTCAATTGTCTCCATAGCATCTTCTGGATAGTGTGCGTCATAATTTCCTGGGTTGGTTCCGCATTTCTCATCGATGCCTCGCTGGAAGCTTTCCAAACCAGCGCCATATCGTTCGTCGTGGAAACAAGCTACCGCGACTGGAACACACGCTTTCCCTCGATCGTTGTGTGTGAAATGCGTAATATGGAACGCATTCAGGCCATTGCCGACAAGTAAGTATGGACAGCGAGAGTGCTGGAAGGCTCCTCCTAATGCGATGGTCCTTTTTTTCGCCAGACTTTGGGGTGAAGATCACGATTTTGCGATGGAAGAGGTTTTGAACGAGATTGGATACTTTAGGGGGGAATCGTACCATACGGTGAACGAATGTGCCGGGGATGATATGGCTGAGAACTGTTTTTTCGATAATTTTACTGCTTATGCGGATCTGGTGCGGAGTACGTGTATGGATACGCTGGAGGATTGCTACTGGAATGATAAACCGTTTGATTGCTGTCGATACTTTCAACCGATGGAAACCGAGCTGGGGCTTTGCTATGCGGTCAATTCACTGCAAACGAGTGCCAAACATCCGGTCAAGCTGAATATGATTTCGAACAAACATACGGGACCGGGCCGGTTGACCATTACGGTGCTTACCGAAGCGTACGTGTACACGATCGGTGAGGAGGAGGTACCCAATCTGATCACACCCAAATCGGACGTACTGCTCGTGGATCACTACATCGCCTACAAACGGCACATATCGATCAAGGATATCGAGAACGATCCGGAAGCGAAGCAGGTGAGCGTTTCGCAGCGCAAGTGTCGCTTTCCGGACGAAAACAATCTGAACGTGCACCGGTACTACAGCTACAGTGCGTGTTCGGTTCAGTGTCGGAAGGATAAGCAGTTGAAGATTTGCAACTGCACCAGCCATCTAATGCCCAACACGGGTAAGGATAACAAAAGCGATCATAGCTTCGTTCGTTGATTGGTGGTAAATTTTGTATTCTCTCTCAGATCCTTACATAAAATGCAACATGTCCGGATTGATCTGTCTGAACGATCATTACGAAGATCTTACGATTGTGATCCCCAAATGGTCGGTAGGTCGTAAAGGTGTCGTTTGCGACTGTTTGCCATCGTGTACCGAGGTGGACATAGGGATTGTGCATGATTCCCGCGAAAGTATATTCGATTCGGATCGTCGCTATTCGACCATCGAGATTCAACTGTCCGCATTACCAACGGAGCGCTACAAACGGAACGTTGTTCGTGGCAGACTCGATTTGGTTGGTAAGTACATTGCCCGTGTATTGCGATGGGTAAATGCGAATCTTACTCACTAATTGCAGTGTCTGTCGGGGGCACAACGGGACTGTTTGTCGGTGCTAGCTTGTTGTCGTTTGTGGAAATTTTCTACTACTTCACCATCCGCCCGTATGGAACACGCTATTTAGCGAATGTCCAGCAAGGGAACATACATCCGGGGAAAATTGTAGCACCATACAAAACAGAAAACAACTAATGGAGGATCGCTTCAATGTATCACAACAAATGATTATTTTTTAATTATTAAAAAGCCCTTTTTCATGTCATTCCAAATATTCAAATCGCATGTCGCAAGACACAGCTGTGACACCTTCGTACGCTATTTCTGATAAGCATCTCCAATGTGTGTGCTATACCGAATTGAAGGCAAGTTCCCGATTGCTAAGTGCATCCAGGTGTTTAGCTGTGCAAACCATCGTTATCGGCCTCCGATTCTTTAAGTACGTGTCGAGGAAGAATCCCTTGGACAATTCTGCAATCAAGATTCAACGTAGGGCTTACCGGTATTAATTGACCGGAGCATGAGCTTAGATAAAGCTACGCCACAGGTTCACTTGCACCCGGACTGATAGCGGGACCACTGTTAGACACACAAGCGGTCATCGATTACCGCTCCAATAAAACCGATGCGCGTCTCAGGTGCACATGTACCGTTGTCATCGTTTAGCCTCAATGCTACGGCACACACCTGGCCGAGCGGGAGAGTGCAGCCTTCTCCCCCTCATAGCCCTTCAGTGATCAATAGATTGGACTTTGTTGTTCCGTGATAGAGCATGTCGGGCTGTTATCTTCGGTTTGCTGGTTAGTGCAAATGAAATTAAAAAAGAGTAACAACATAGATAACGAACGAGTTGAGTGCTCTTACACTTACCGGTGGTGTACGGTGCGTCGTTGTTTCAGAATGCATGCGTCATCTAACCTATATAAAAAAATGGTATTTCTACAAGGGGGGTTGGAGCAGCCAGTGCAGTGCAGGTGTACCTGTGCCATATCTCTCGCACACGATATGCCATTCGCTACTCATTCTTACAAATCCAACCCGATGTTTGTGAGCCAGGTGTTTACTCACTTTCTTATCAGGGCATTGCGACGGCTTTGAAGTCCCTACTGGGCTCCCTAACGGCAGGTGTGTACCAGACACGGTGTACCGACTGAGGCGATCCTGTGTTTTTTTTTCGTGGACTTTTAATAGTACAATGCTATATGAACTTTTTTCACATCTATATGTCCGAGTAGGGATGCTACACAAGAACGTGTACGTTTTGTAAGTTATTTATTAGAGTCTATTAATGGAGATGATACAATAAAATAGTAAGAGTTTCTAGGTGATGAATGGTTCAACTGCTCTGTTGATCTGGTTTATGCGTCGTAGTAACTAAGGTTTGCTATAGGCTAAAATGAAATTTATTTAATCATCACATAAATCTCCATTTGTGTTACCATTTTTTTTTTACTTTACCCTGCTCGTTAGGCCATTTATATTTCTTTTTTTCCCTAGCCGGCAAAGTAGTTTTCTTTAGTGTTTATATGTAGACCAATCTTTCAAAATGCAAGCGTGTGAAAAATGTGAATAAGAATTGCAAATACTGTAGATCCCAGGAAATGTAGCTGAATCGATCGAGTGAAACATATTGTTGTAAATTCGTTGAAATAGCGCGTGCCTGTGTTTCTGTTCAACATAAATCGTACGCAAACACAAAACAACGCATAATTCCTACTGATCACAGCATATTTTTTATGAGGGTAATTACATGAATGTTTCTCTATTCCATATTCGGTTCCTACATGTTCCTGGCATGTGCTTACCTACAAATTTGTTCGTACATATAGTAGCTTTCAAGAATAGACTTAATAAAACAACACAAACCTAATGCTATCATGCTGGCAATTTAAAAAAAAACCCTCCGGCAATGATGGGGATGCATCATTGCAATACAGGCAGTATTCGGTCACCTAGTGAGATTTTGTTTTCAATTATTCTCCTTGCGTTGTTTGCCCCTATTGCACAATATCGAAGAGTGTTCCGTCTGTGTGTCCATGTTACAGACAATTAACACGATGACATCGTATTTCCATTTGATCTGTGGGTTAACATAGAACAACAAGAAAGAATCGGTTGTAAACAATGGCCAATGGAGCGTGTTTTCACAAGGAACTAGTTTTTAACCCCGATGTACTGTAAAATTGCGCCTTTTACTGGATATTTACCTTGTTTTGTGGTTTTTCAGCGGGTTCTTGCTACCTATTCACAGGTACTGCTGCTTTTATCTACGGCATCTTCCCGTGAACCAGCGGTCGTGGAAACGTCCGCATCCGCAAGGGTGTTCTGAAGTTCGCAGATGTAGTCGATAACGTTTTGTATCACCTCGAGCTTGGACACTTTACGGTTCGTTTTGTCCATGAACGGTACCAAATCCTTCAGCTTCGCAAGATACACTTGAATTTCCGGATCGTTTTCGCACTCCCGGCGATGGCGCTGCCGCACACGGCCACTCACGATGGAGGGAACCGAAGCGCCCGTAGCACAGTTTACCGTGATGGCTTTCATTTTGCAGATGTGTTCGATACGCTACTACTACGCTGTACGGTATCGCGTCAATAATTGTCCGCACGCACTTTTCTTTTGGCACAATATGGTACGGAAAGGTTCCAGCGTTTAGGTCAACACCATCACTTGCGCACGGTGACCTACTTTGAAGCTTTCAATAAGAGGGCACTAGAATGGGTAATAATGGTTGTCGCGCAATGCTCCTGTTGTTTGTTTATTATCGCACGACACAGAACATTTGCTCCATTCGCCACTGTAAATTGTTTTGATATGCTCCCTGGCACACGGCACACAGCGTCTTTATATACGTTTTCAGGCTATCGACACGGCAAGAGCACAGGGCCATACACCAACCTATCTTAGCAATACACAAATCCTGCGAATCCGTTTAAGGTCAGTGTTATTCCACCGATTTGGTTCCACTTTTACCAAATTACGCGTAAAGTACGACAAAACATAAATATAAGTGCAATAATGTATAAAAATGTATCAATCACCAAGTAGGGAACAAAATTTTCTCAAGCGACTAATTATCAAGATAATGCATTCAAGATGCATACATAAACATGCCAGAACGGTTGTCAGACGGAAGTCAGCACAAAACTGCTGATCAGATTGTGCCGTTGCGAGAAAATGTTTCAATCAAATAAATCAATAGGAAATAAAACGTATAGTTTCCGTATAATGGATGTTTTTTAATCTCGTGGTTGGATAAATGCACTTGACCGTATGCTATTTACATCAGCGAACCGACCGATACAATTTATTCATATCTCCAGCTCGAGAAGAGGCATTTACGACACCTGTTCTGCAGTCACCTTGGTAGGAATTTCATGTGGTTGACAGTCGATGCACGCGTGCATATTATTCGCTCCAGCTGGCCGTGCGTTCGCTAAATCTTTCGGTCGAGTTTATAATTTATTTTTAACTAGCGAAGCTTTGTACCATTTTTGTCTGATTTGCTGGTAGTTCTACTTTATCCCCGTATACAATCGATACGTTCATCACCATGTGTAACATCGGCGTTTTCCTTTGGTAAGTACTTCATGTGCTCTCCCGGGATCTTGAGGTTAGAATTGGGCGCGCGTTCTATGTTAAGATCAAATAGCAAATGATCGTCCATTCGACCAATATGATGCTTTTACCGTGTTTCACCTGAATGAATTTGATTAAACTCCATACGATAATTCTGATAGCTTTACGAGGGCTTAGATATTCAGTAATGTTTTCGAGACAGATGTTCATATCCTCTTTGTTTGCTATTCCAGGGATTCGACGGTAGCGAGGGATGATGGATGAACAGGAAAAGCAATGGCCGGAATCAATACAAAAGAATGCCAGGAATTAGGGTGGTCCGGTGGCCGAGGTGATAACGGCGTTGGTCTCAAACGGCAAGACCGGGGTTCAAATCCCATCCGGACCGTTGCCCCGTAGTGAGGACTGACTATCCAACTACGTGGTATCATTAAGTCTCGTAAGCCAGAAATGGCAGGCATGACCGAATAGGTCGTTACGCCAAAGAAGAAGAAGAAGAATGCCAGAAACACTTGATCACTGTTGGATTCAGTAAGTACTATGCTAAATAATAACTAAAGATCATGCGACTTACATATGATGTTATTGTAACCGTGTTTCACCTGAATGAATTTGATTAAAACCATGACCGTTAATTCTGATATCTTTACGAAAAATGAAATATTAGGTTCATTTTCTACATTACGTGTATTGATAATTTATTTGTTCTCTTTTATAGGTTTTCCTCGACAGCTTGCGGCTCTTTGATCGTTGGATTCACGGGATAATTGACTTGTGATATCAATTCAGTAAGTAATATGCCAAATAATAACTAAAGATCATGCGACTTACTTATGATGTTATTGTAACCGTGTTTCACCTGAATTAATTTGATTAAAATCATGACCGTTAATTCTGATATCTTTACGAAGAATGAAA
>KB663733.1:337736-349259 GCA_000349025.1 Anopheles minimus | reverse complement strand
TGAATTAGTTACATCAATCGGTAAGTAATATGCTAAATAATAACTAAAGATCATGCGACTTACATATGATGTTATTGTAACCGTGTTTCACCTGAATGAATTTGATTAAAATCATGACCGATTATTCTGATAGTTTTACGCTCTTTAGACATTAAGTATTAGTTTCTAGATATATTCGTTGATAGGGTTTTTGGTCTACTTTCTAGGAATTCGATGGAAACTGGCACTCTATTGCTGGATTGTGATGGATGAATGTGATTGGCAATGGTAGCAGCTACCTTCGTCAGATTCGAATGCAGCAGTAAGTACAAATTATGTTACTTTTGTATGATTTGTTGATATTATAAATTATCGAATAAAAACGATACAGATGCGCCGTAATTACAAGCATCGAATCAACAATTGAATCACACGATGCGTCGGAAAATAGTTTTAAATTCATGTTTCATATTGCTTTTTATACTACTTGCAACATTTATTCGTTTAGTATAAATTTCCGTCAACACAATCGCAATGACTCATCTTTCCTAAGTGAAGTATCACACATATACTATGAAACTACGGGTAACACGTCTTATGAAAACATATATTCACCTGTTTATATTAGCTGCATTTATTATCAGAGTAGAAATATCGTAAAGATACTTCCTTCATCTTCAAACCATTGTTGGGGTAAAAGGTGGTGGGACTTATGTTTATTTTTATATTGCTCTACTTGTGGGCCGAGGTGGGGAGGGGAAGAGGGAGGGGCGCATTTTTAGTACGCAAGACTAATTATCGAGCCACGCGTGTAGATAATGTCAAGGGATGCCCGAAATGGCAGGCTTAAACCGTCACAGATCGTAATACTAAAGATGACGATAAAATTGGTAGAAGATTCTATTGTATTGTTTTCCTACGTTCCACCTTATTAATAGCGGGCAGTTGGAGATGGAAACGATTGATCTGGTCCGATTCAAACTTATAAGATCTGATCTGATGTAATGTGGGATCAAATACTCTGGGATCACCTGTATACCGGATCAAAACCGTTCCGAGATCATTTGTTCTGCTTTTCCCAAAGACCGACATGATCCGATCCCAGATTTTGGGACGTTTCCCATCACTACTTCTCATTAACCGACGACTGTGGATCAATTCTTATCTGGACCGATCATCCGTACCAACCTGAACTTGACTATCCGTCTGCAAGATAAAAATAAATCTTACGTTTTGGATCGAACCCCCACCCCTCACGTTGTGTAGGCCAGCGTGAGTTTGCCGCTAAGTAGATCATTATAACGTGACGGTAAACATGTTTTATGATGGTCGATGGCATATCATGTTACAAGATTCAACAAGCGCTTATTTTAGATGCGTTCCTGCCGGCGGACAGTCACAACACAGAGCTGCTGATGCTGCGATGTTTGACACACCTGCGCTCAGGAGAATAAATTGTACAAAACGAGTAGATACGTTAAAACATACGAATCAGCATAATAAATAAAAGAAGCAGTATCACGATTTGATAAAGCACGTATTGGCTAGCGACATATTTGTAGTTGCAGGGTGAAATTTTAATCGAAAATCCGGACTCACTTGCTATTTATGCCCGATGCAGTGACGCATGTAAAGCGATGTTTAATCCATATCGATATAAAGCTATTAGAGTATTAGTAAACGATACTTCAAGGTTACAAATTTCGCCTGCTGCACGCTTAAAAGGTAAAGCGCTACGGCGGCACTTATAAATGATCTTCGCGACAGATATTAAAGAACGTGGGGTGGGGAGGGGGAGAAACAGGTGCGGGTGTGTTGGATGGGAAGGGAATGAAGGGCGGACACATTCAGCGTTTCCGTATTGTGCGGCATGTGTTAAACCGTGTTTGATCTTAATATTTGTGCAATCGATAATCAAAAATAACCTTTTTGAAAAAGTACAAAACCCCGCGGCGCTGTGTGGAGATTTGGCTCGTTGATCTTGATCGATTCAGCTTCGATGCTTTCTACACGATCAGAACGATCGCTCTTGCCGGTGAGACGTTACGTTTTATGTAACACGTTCCGTTTTCAAGTGGTATCTATTCTGCACTCATGGGAAATATATAGCCTCGTCCAGGGTAATTGAAAACCTCGAATCCGAATGTGCACGCAGCGAATGCGAAACAAATGGTATTTGTTTTAAAACCATGTAAGTGATCATTTTGCGTGTCCGTTTGGTTGCTCGTTTTTGTCGCACCCACTTTGACCATTTGTGGTGGTGAATAGTACAGAGCAGACGCGTGTGTTGTTACGGCTTCGTCTTTGGAAATTCGTACGCCAAATGCACGTATAATCGTGCATCAATATACGGTCGTGAAGCGACGACATATGGGCCGACGAGCGTGTTAAAATTGTCCCTGGTGCGTTCACGGCTCGGTAAACGATCTGCTTGTTGTTTGTTCGTGTGGTTGTTTTTTTTTTGCCTTGCTCTTCATTCCTTAAACCACCCCATATTCGATCCTTTAATACATGTTCGTTCGAAACGTCGATGCGTGAACGCGTACATATGTGCACGAATTAGGTAAGCGTGTTTGGAAAGACAAACAATAAATTGTGATTTTAGTATTTTTAGCGTGGTTTTATTTCCCCAAAGGAAGCAACTCTTCCACCCGTCACACCCGCAACCCTCTGCCCGCAATTCGTTCGCACACATTTTAAAACACATTTACTGCAACGAAATGTTGATATTTTTAGAAATTTTATCTTTTCCATTCGGACCTGTTGTCAGTATTGATTTTTCCTCTGCCTGGAACGCACCTAACCGTTTTGCGACGCGCATGTAAGTTTTCGCCTTTCTAGCAGAGCCCGTCGAGTGCGGCCTGTGTGTGTGTGTGTGTGTGTCAGTGCCTGCCGTTGGAACGGCGAATTTTATCTAATTTCCGCACCTAATTCCAGCTCTATACACACAGTGATCGACGGGAGAGAACCACCGCGGAGCCCTGGCACAATGAGTGAAACTAGAAACTTGATGACCACATTTTTCATCCTAATTTTCCTACTGCTACTACTGTACCTGGTGTACGAAGGGTTTTACCAACCGGACATGTAGTGTGGGGGCCCACGAGCATTTACTACCTTTTAGTTTTTGAGTTTAACGGTTTTGGATTTTGTTTTCGAAACACGTTTTGCACAACACCGGTACCCGAAGATGCACTAGTTTCACAGCTTCTTCACCCCACCAGCATTCAATGGTAAAAGTAAGCACCAAGAGTGAATGTTAATACTGGAGCAGGCAGTATGTAGTATGTGCAATTCTATACGTGATTTTATTTTCCACCAAAGTTCTTGTTCGGTTTTCATTCATCGACGAATGGCTTTGTCTCAGCGCTATCGCTCGTGCACACTCGCACCATACCTAGCATCCAATGGCACACAAGCACCACTTCTTAGTAGTTATCCGATATCA
This sequence comes from Anopheles minimus, assembly GCA_000349025.1. NCBI lineage: Eukaryota > Metazoa > Arthropoda > Insecta > Diptera > Culicidae > Anopheles > Anopheles minimus. Next base: position 345,832 of record KB663733.1, on the reverse strand, counting down.
TCTACCAAGATGGCGCGGAACGTACGATCGCACCGGGGTAAGCATTTCTTATGCACCAACTTTGTGTTTGTCGATTTAGCCAACAAATTAATTAAAATCCATCCCTTTGTTAATTGTGTTTTTTTTTTCCTTATGTTTGCTTTTTCCTGCCGCTCCGTAGGGTTTTCTGTTGAGCGTTATCTCTTACATGTCAGAACCGGCTGGAACCGTAGAGAATCAAACTTGCCACAACCGCAATCCATCCGTACGCTTACATTTAACGATAATGAAGAAGGACGACAAACTTCCAAAGGATAAGCAGATGGACCGGAAAGTTAGACATCCGACTGCATCGTTTTCCACAAAATCCATCATTATGAATCTAATAATAGCATTTTTTCTTTATTTGCTGAGGCGCACCATAGGTCTGTATGCGTTATTGCCTGCATGTGCTCTCGAGTTAACTTGAACCTACTTAACTGAAATTTTGTTTTGTTTGTTTTTTTTTTAGAAGCTGGTGGGAAAAGTGCCATTACAAAGTATAGCAAATTTATAAAGTAAACATCAGTGCCAGTTGAAGAGAATGCCAATAAACTTGTTATGCTACCGTATGTGGCCATTCGTAACGCATGTTAAAGGAATAATCCGAAAAAGGCTGTAAAAGTGTTTGGGCAATATGAAACAAATGTAATGAAACAAAAATAAAAGAAAAATACTCATATTGTAACTAAAGACTTCTAACTGGTTCAGTAAATAATGTTTCTAATTACTTATCCGACGTTACTGTACGATCCCTCACGAACGAGCATCTCTACGTGTAAGAAATTCCTTTATCTTGATCGCTATGAGCAGTTCAGGTCACCACGTCTTCTCCTTCGTTGTGTCCGCTAAAAACATTTTACGAAAAGGATCCTCTGGTGTGATTCACGTGACATGACCAGCGCACCGAAGCATGACGAGCCTTGTGCACTGTACGATCTCTATTAGCATATTTTTCTAGCTGCTCCTACAATGTCCTTTCAAACATTCGAGGCAAACAATTCGTCAGAGCATTTTCCTCACACGTACGCAGCTTTGAGTATTTCGTAAGTTTTTGGACATGATCCTTGCCTCAGAGGTGTATGTGAGCACTGGAATTATATAGGCTCTATACCAACTGCTCATGTTACAATCCACCAATGATTTATACATCCTAGTTAATGGATGCAGTTTTTTTTACGATGGCCAGGCTCTATTAGAGTTTTTTTTACCACTTAGCAGGATATTCAGTCTTTGCTACGGGGTAGCGGTCCGGATGGCGTTTTTGTCCCAGTCTGTCATGTGAGGGATCAGGGCCGATACCATTACAACACCGGATTGCACCATGAATACTGTTTTATAATGTAATTAATGAAATTAATTGTATAAATGTAATAATTTAACGCATACAATATCGTTGTGCTTGAAAATGTGTTTTAAGCAATAGATAAATGTTAATATTATACTAAGAACAAACCAAGAGTTTCTACGCTGCAACTTGCTATCGTCAATCGGCGAGCCGTACACTCATTTGCACACCGTGATCTAATGAAAGGTTCATATTTCTCATATGAGTTTCTACAATATTTGAATATCAACTATGGTTTAGGAATTTAGTAAGTCCAAGAATCAATTATTAACTTAGAGGACATCTTCAGGTCTAATGTCCACAATGTTAAAAGTATTGTACAGATAATTATAATTTAACTATCAAATTTCACAATTTGGCTCTTTTAACTTACATTTAATGTTTTTTAACGATATTTGGCCCCTTGCTTCAACAATTTTGTCAATCGCATATTTCAACTGAATTTTGATTGAATTTGAATTAAGTCAAAAGAAAATTATGCAATGCGCCATTAGAAAGTTAGACTAGGCCAATGGATCCGTGTAACGCTCAGTACTTCTAAACTTTGCATTTATAGAGATTGGCCGTTACAGGAGTGGCGGATCAACCTCTGGGCGGAGTGTCCGATCGTCAAGAGCCCGGCTTTTCAAGAGGGCCCCATTAGTTCATGTCAAATCCAGAGGCTAGGAGTAATAAGCTTTAATAAGAGATAGCTATTTGCATTTGTCAGTAAAAGTTCGATCTCCTGGACTGCAACAAGAATTAGTGCAACTTAATTTTCACCCTTCCGCCTTTCAGAGCGAAACGAGCTTCCAATCTGCATAATTCTACTAACATTTGGGTCCCCAACTTTAATTCCGTTTGGGTCCTCTAAAGAACTTAGTTCGCTACTAACTTTTTAGCACCATTACTGCTAAGAAAAATTGTCGTCACTTTTATTGACTCAATAAAACATTCCCCAAGATTTTGTACGGCCCTACTCAGTGGAGGAAAGAAATATAAAACATTGTCGGCGTTGACCTTTACCCCAAGAAAGGTTAAGTTTTGGACGACTTCAAAAGTGTGATCACCTATCCGTCGACGTCGCCCTTCACGTCGGTCAAGATGTTTTTCCGCAGGGTCACTCGGCATGATGTCACCCTCTGTTTTTTGGGGGGATTTCACCTTTACCGTCGTGAAATGATTTAGCTGCAGTAAATAATTGTAATTTACACTTCAATACTTTATTAGCGTTTGATTTACAATATCTTAATATACATACTCTCGCAATGCGTGTACTTGATAGGTAAAGGTTATCTTATACATGTCTAATTATTGTTATACTTTTAAAGATCTTGCTTCTTTCTGCCTTTTTTTTTGTTTAACTCGGTTTTAGTGATCCAGATGCGTTTTTTCTTCTTCTCTGTCTCTTCTTTTCTTTATTCGGTATTTATGTTGGTAAAAGCCGGTTTGTCTATTTTTTCTGCTAGCGCTAATAGCTAAGAGTCTGCTATTCATAGATTTTTAATCTTGGAAATTGGATCCCCCGTTCCGTTTAATGTTTTTGCCTTCTTTTTTCTCCTGGATGTTTCGGAATCCTTAGTTTAGTATATTCCTGTTTTAGTAAAGTCAAAATAGAGCGAAACAAAGAATATATCGAGAATAGCTATCGGCGTTACGATAGCCAGCTACAGCATTGAACACGCAATAATCTTTTTTTTTGTTTGTTTGTTTGTTTGTCGTTTACTTTTAATCGTCAAATACACTATTATCATCGTCCAACATCATCATCATCTTCGGTTGAGGGTCGGGGAGAATGAACGTACAGAGTTTTTCAATACCTTTTTAAAATGTTCATTAGTTTGCTGCCTCTACGCGCGCGCGCGCGCACCCGGACATACGTTCAAACGTGTGTATGTTTTTTATTTTTCAACGATCAAACAAAGGGGAAGAATCAACTATTAACAGTTTAGTATAGTAAATAAAGCGTTTTGCTTGCTAGGCATAATTTAATAAAATCCCAGTTTATCATTTACACTGCCACTACATGGAATGGTTTTGTTTGTGTGTGTCTGTTTGGGTGTATATAATTTATGCGTTTATTATATGCCGTACCTATCGGTTCTCTGGGTTTTTTTTTGGGGGTTTTGTGTGTTTTAAACCGAACTGATATTATTCGTGTACAAATACTGCGTTGCGCATATCTTATGTTGTTGTCTTGCTTTTTTTTTGCTCAGATATTATCAACTCTTGTTTGTTTGTTTTTTTTTTTGTTTTGTTTTCATGGTTATATATGCCTAATATGTTTAGTTAGATTATTTATTTAACAATAAATAGGTCAATAGTTTTGTTTTTTTTTATATTATTCAACAAGAAATACAGACGGTACTTTTTCTTCCTTTCCCCTTTCTTGACTGACACTAATCTACTTCGTTTCGTTTCATCTTACTTGTGGATGCCGATGAACATATGTTTTCTCTTGCACATTCTACCCAGTGTGTGTGCGTGTGTGATGTTGTTTCTGTTAGCAATAGTATGCTGTGTATCCATATGCATAGAGCGTTTCGCCTAATCGTTCGTTTTTTTTTAACGTATATAGTTTCATTTGTAATCATAAATGCACACACACACACACATACGTAGAGAGGGGAAATAGTGGGGAAATATGCGCTGAAATGAGAAGGAACAACTCTACTAACAGCGTGCGATCGTTTTGTAAAACAATGGCAATACTATTAAACGTTTCATAACTCAACTGTACACTCATATGTTTAAGTTGTAATACAAGAAGAAAGCCCTAACAATTGTTTACAATCATTCCATTCCATTGGTTGGATTTGGGGCGCGTGTGTGTAGAATGTGGACAAATAAACTGATAAACTTGGATCATCCTTTCTTCCACCAGCGATTTGTGTCGCAATATGGATCCATAACAGATTTAATTAAAGTGACTTTCTTCCTTTTTTTTAGGTAATCTATGGTGGAATGTAGCATTAATCACAAAGAAGGATATCAACTCAGGAAATGGAACTTGTGCTAACGGGAATACCGAAGAACTTTATCGAGGTTATTTTACAGCGCAACTTGAACCATGTGTGTGTCCACTGGTCCACAGGTATGCATGGATGCCAACCTTTCCTGTCTGATAATATACGGGAGGGGGAAAAAGGGATGGGGGGGGAGAGGTCGGTTTCGATCCCAACGTCGCGTGCTCCGCGTCCCGCGGCTTTTTAAATGCTCGTTGTGGTTGTGGTTGCGGTGGCTGCTTAATCCTTCTTGTCATCGTCCGGATCCTTCAGCGTGTGCCATTGCGCGATCGGGCGCCTAGGTGATGCCAGCATGTCCGACCAGTGGCGAAGCTCGGTGCCGCTAGCGTTGTAGCCGAGTACCACCTTTCCAATCGGTTCGGAGGTGCCGATGCGATCGTAATCCACTACCGTGACGACAAGATTCACTTTCTGTTGAGTAGTGATAAAAAGCGTGATTAGTACAACAACGTCTGCCCCGCTCGTTCACCTGCGCCATCCCAAACGGAACGCTCGGATGTAAGCCATGTATACATCGAACACGCACACGCACACACATACATATCATATCATATACATATTACGGTTTTTGTTTAGGACTTAAATACAACTGTTAGTTGCTTGCATGATCAACGACTATGGAAAGGGTGAACATAACACCCCACCCCCTGTATGGGGGATGCACGGATCAATCGCGCTGGCACTGCCGGAACGGCACCAACAGTGCCAGCCCGCGATCTCATAGTACTTGATCGTGGTCTGCCATGCAATAATAGTTATACAGTAGAGTATTTTACATAGGCTTTACTTGTTGAGTATCGTAGAGAAAAAAAATAGTTTGCATGAATTGAAGTTGAGTTGTGTTTTTTTTATATGTTGGCCTTTATGGCGTCAGTAGTAGTAGTGTGGGGTACACTGTACAGTATATGTTTGGTTCGAGTTTTTGAGAGCATGTTGTGGTGGCATAGCGCACGTTTCAGGGAATTTGTAAAGTACACAGCGTAAACTACATTGGTGTGTAGTTGGAAGGAAGGAAACCCACAACCGAAAAGGAAAAACCGAATGAAACCCCCTCTAATTCGACAATCTATTTCGTACACACACCCCAACCGTTATGCAGCCGAAGGTGTGAATCTTTTAAAAAAAAATCAATGTAACAGCAACTCAAATTCAGCATCAATCATCTGTCAAGTGTTTGCAAACTCCTTTTTTTCTGCTGCTTTTTCGGGAGAATGTGGGTAGGTGGGGTTTGTGGTGGGCGGGTGGTTTTTATACCGTACTGGGAGAGAGAGATACGTTGTGCCTACGTAAAGTCCTACTATTGATTCATAGTGGTAGTGTTTTGTTTTTAAATACTGGTACACGGAAATGTATAATACTCGATCAAAACTGTGTTTCCTTTTCGTATATTACGGTTGTTTTTTTTTCTGTGGAGTTGGAACAGTGTTGCATTTCGAAACGTTTACTGATAAGCGGTTTTCGATAGCTGTCGCGCTGCATTTGTCTCCCAACTAGAAAGCGGAAGTGTGGAACAGGGAACAGTAGTTGCTGGACCGGTGGACATGTTGGCAAAGTATCTGACTTTGGCAGCATTTTTTGGTTTGTTAGTTTGTTTCTGTTTGGGTGGGTAGCAATCTCTGTGTAATGAAGCAACACTACTATGCTGCTACACTTTGGATCCTTCCTTGGGCCTCTTTACAGCAGCGCCCGTGTGGTGGTGTCTTGCGTATCGGGTTTGCAAATCTTCCCAGGTGTATATTTTTCTCTATCTCTTGTGCGGTTTGTTTGAATTAGCCAAAGGAAGTGTCTAAAAAATGTCACGCTTCCGGTAGAGTAGTACAAAGTTAACACAAACGAACGTTAAAATCACTCCTCCGACCCAGACGCACATATATCCTGCTATGTGCGTTGTCTCTTGGAGGTGGTAGAAGATTTTAACGTTGTTTGCGGAGTTCGTTCTGCTTTCCTTTTTTTGCTTTTCATATTTTTTTTCGCTATGCATGTATGAAGTGTGTATTTATATTTGTTCAGTTTTGGTAGTGTTTTTGTTAGAGAGAAGTTGTTGACTGTTATTCAGAGTACTGGTCCAACAAAATGGACCAAACTGTGTTTTTTTTTTGCTGGGGATAGTTTTTTTTGTTTTTGTTTGTAGTTTTTTTTGTTTGTTAAAAAAACGAAACAATAATACTTGTCTTCACTACACACAGAATATCTATTGCATTTACGTTACTGACAAACATTTTCATACAAATAACAATTTACTGGGATACTGGAGAGAGAGACAGAGAGAGAGATAGTTCGTTTTGGGAAAAGGTTTTGGGGGGAAAATAGGGCAATATTACTACACCACGTATGAGTTCTTTTATATTTTTGTTACTTTTCGTGCTTTTTTTCATGTTTTTTTAAAATTTCTCTAACATCTAATATTTTTTTTAAATTCGTAACATCGTTAACATTATTTTACAATGTTAATGTAAAAAATGTGCTTTTGTTATTTTCAATATGTTTATTTTAATTTTACTCTGTTATTTTTTTCAAACATTTTGTTGTATGACAGTCTTTTAAGTTTGATTGTTTTGTTACTTTACTTTATACTAATTAGTGGTAAGCTTCTTCACAGCCATTTTTAGTACCATTATTGTAAAGTTATTGGTGACTTGGAAATTATTGATTAGTAACAAATGTAAGCTAAAATATTTTAATAGAAAAGAAAACATACGTTCATCAGGTGGTGTGTGGAAATTTACGAGAGAGAGAGAGAGAGAGAGAAAGGGAGGTTGTTAACACCATAAGGGATCATGCTTTTAGTGAACCAAAATTGTTTCTTGGGGGGAGGGTAGTAGTAGTAGTAGTAGTACTGTACAATTGTATAACATAATACGATTGCCCACGAAACACAAAAAAAGAAAACGAAAAAAAAAATAATAACTGAGAAACAGAGAGACAGAGAGAGAGAGAGAGGGGATTCTATATGCGGTTTGGCTTGATATGTATATAAATATATATATACACAATATATAAATACAACACAACACAGAATTTTATATGATAGTAGAATACATTCTCGCATACTTGTATTTGTTCGAAAGGAACTTCAAATGAGAACGACTCATTGTAGTAGGGATTTAGTGTGCATTTTTTGATACTAGTCTTTTTCTTTTTCAAACGCTTTCCATTCTGCATCAGGGCTATCTTGACGTACGGATCTAGAAAATAGAGAGAAAAGAATTAATTTTGCATTTGCTTTGTAGTGTTCACACACACACACACACCTCCCTATAGGGAAGGAGGCGCAACATTCACGTCCCTTCCCCCCTCCCGGGTGCAACCTGGGAGGGAGGAGGAGGAGGCAAATAGGCGACTACTACAGCATTGTATATAATAAAAACAAAAATTAGATAACAATATATGGATATTGCTAAAAAAACAAATAAATAAAAAAACAAATAAAATAGTAAATAACCATGGTTGAGATAATAGCCCACCTGATAAACCGCCAACATCCATCTTTTTGAGATTTTTCGCTTCCAAGATAACGACAGTTAATTTACCTGCAGTGGGTACATAGCGCAGCGAGAAGCAAATGTCTCCCAACTTATTTTCCTGCAAGTTCCGACGATATATGGAAAAAGAAATGGAGAAGAAGAAGAAGAAAAACCGTACGAAGGTTGGTGTGAAACCGGGTGTGGTACTGTTGAGGGCTTAAACGAAGCGACATATTTGTTTTTGTTTTGTTTGTATATATA
>KB663733.1:320933-337355 GCA_000349025.1 Anopheles minimus | reverse complement strand
AGATTTTTTGTTTGTTTGTTTTGTTTTGTTTTTCTAGCGGCACAGTTATATATATATATATAGAAAATCAACCAAAAAAGACATCTTTAGGATATCATGCTTTTTTGATTCTATGAAAAAACCAGCGGCAAATTTAATTAATAATTGGGATACTTGTTCACTACGTGCTTCTAAGTTGTTTGTTAGCAATTTACATTTTTTTAATGTATCACTCCAGCAAATATACTCGACTTGTAAAGATTATAATTATCAGAGGGGGGTGGGAGGTATATGTATATAGATATATATATGCGTTGTCACTGTCTATATATATATTCATAAGGCATGGATGCAAAATCTATACAGTATGTTATGCAAACGAATGAGCATACAGTTATAGAAACAGATACTTGCTTAGTACGATCGTTTGGTTCGGTTTGCTCTGTTGGCTTATCCCTTTTTGTTCCCTCTACTGGTGCTTGTGTTCTGCACTATTTTACGTCCTGCTCTAGGGACACTGCTTTATACTACTACCCCCACCATCCAAACAATATCCACGCGTAGTTTTTTTTTAAAATAGTTGTGCGAATCTTGTGCTCGCACCACTACTTGCAAGTTGCGGTTTACTGAACGTAAAAGTTCATACGGCAAAAGACATAATTAATTGGTTTGAATGAAAAGCGGTAGCTACTGTTTGTGGCATCTTCAGCTTATAGTCAAATGAAACAAAGAAAAAAACACACACCTAACAAGCAATAGTTCTCTCTATTATTTGTCGTATTACAGTCCTCTATTCGTCTATTTGAATCAAAACATCCTAATGCTCGATTTATGTTCGTTGGGTAGTATGTATCAAGGGGGGATGTTCGTACAGCGTCGTGGCATTGTATCTTTGCTCCCTGCTTACTAACCAAACCCGCGCCAACTGTTTGCTATAAAGCACTAAGCCAGACATGCTTGAGACTTTGAACTGCTTTTTTGTAATTGCTTATATAAAAACCCTATTCTTCAGTTTATAAGCGCCACATTGCTTCGCCAAAGTAGTAGTAGTAGGGGTACCAAAAATAGGGGGATTATTTTTATTACAGTTCTGTTGTTAACCCTTCCGATAACACAATTAACTTGCACAAAAGATATTAAATCATACAACATGGTTTTCAAAATGAAATCAAACCAAATTTACTATACGTTAATCCAAAACGAGGGTACAAAGGTGGGGCAGAAGGGGAAAGAGCAGCATAAAAGGGGGGAGGGGGGTATACAGAGTTCTATCAGTTTCAGTTTTGCTACGGATGGTCATTGTAAAATTCAGCCTTTTTACAGCGCCTTATGTAGAAGGGGAGTTTTTTTTTGTTTCGCTTTGTTTTTGTTTGTAAACTATTGCAACAAATGTACTACGCTAAAATGGGTATAAATATCTATCGGCGATGGCGGCGGATTGTAGCGTTTTCGGCTATTCTTATATACTGTTTTTTTTTTTTTTTGGTTGGTGTTTGGTTTGGTTTGGGAAACAAAAAAAGAGAAAACAATACACGCCAATAATCGCCGTACAAAACACAACCTCGCACAAAACCAACAAACAGCTATATCTCAAGCATGGAATTAAAATACAGAAACATAAAATATGCTTCCAATCCAAACATTCCATGTTTGCTATTATGGTGGAAAGTATATGTATATATATTTGTATATTTTACGATTAAAAAAGACAAACACGGACTGAAAGGGATTATTAAAAAACGTACGTGGTATTGCAAAAATAGGGGTACTTAAAGATCGTCCAAAGAAACAGAAATAAGGAAAAAAACAAAAAAATAAACAGAAAACTGTTTATTTTTGTTCAGGAAGACACCCAGCTCAAATAAAATGATTAAAAGTATGTTTCTTTTTTCTGTTGATTACTTTTTTTTCGCTTGCTTAATGAGAAATTTTAACATAAAAAGCATCAATGGAGAGGAAAGGTTGTTTTTTTTTTTTTTTAAATTCTGTATGAGGTGATGATAAACATAAGTACTTCAGTATATATATATGCATTAAAACAACGGATATCAGTAAGCATTCCGGCAAACCGTTACTTGAGTACGAAACAAACACAAAAACAAAAACCAAACGCAATCATCATTTTGTCAGTATATATATTTATATAGTTTGGTTAGGAAACACCGTTTTTAGAAAACAAAAAAGTTCGTTTACAGGAAAACAAATAGTGTAATTAGTAGCAAGAGTACGATCTACGATCATCACCTGACGTTCCGATGGACTAAGGATGATGGATGGATGGATGAGAAAATAATTTTCGTGTGCGGTGATATTCCATGGAATGCGCGCATGATCATTATAAAGCGTCTCTTTGTTGTTGTTGTGGTTGTTTCTTTTTTTTTTGTTGGTTTACACGACATTACTATACACACATTACAGAGAGAATTGCACTACAAACTACTACGCTAAAGCAGAACTACAAAGTTGTCAAATTGGTTGTTAAAAGTAGCAAATCTGTACAGTGGGAAGATCGCAACCGGAATGTTATCATTTGCAATGAAAAGATAACTTCGGTTATTAGCGAACGAAAAAAAAAGAGACAGAATTTATCAAGAGAGAACAAAAGGAGCGGATTCGAAAGTTGATTGATCACTGCTTGTGTAGATTGTAAAGATTTTTCCGATGCGTTCACGCAAACAGATTGAGCACAGCTTCTTTTGGAGTTGAGTCTCTCTCGGTGTAGTAGAGTGGGGATGTGTTGTTGTACCGGAACCAGTAGAAGTGTGGATGGGTGATAGCTATTTTTTTTTGTGTGTGGAAATGATCATGATCATGGGCTTCCGGCGTACGGGCATTCCGAGTGTTGAAGGGGGGTGGGGGCGGGAAAGTTTAAAAGAACGAGCAAAACTTCATTTTTGCCCAAAAAGATCTTCGGTGTTGAATGAGTGTTGATGCTGCTTTCGATCCAAGTTCAATCTTTGTTACACAGAAAATAATATTTGTAGCATGTATATTTGTATGTTTATGTATAGCGGAAAAATGGTGCTAACACTAACAAACAAACAAAAAAACACATCACGAAATCGATTAATCGATTTGATGCAAGGCTAAAGAATCGGCGAAGGAGATTTCCTTCCATTCCCGTTTGCATGATAATTGGAGGACAACTTTTTTCTTTTCAAGGGTGGAATGAAGGGGGGTTGGGGGCTGGGGGGGGGTGATGGTGGTTGGGGTGGGTTGGAGTGAGGGAGGAGGGTTTTATCATCATTAAACACACATGTTTTACAAATTACACAAAAGCTATACAGAAGCCATTACGATCAAAACAATATACAGCAGCACTTTAACTTTTTAGGGGGGGGGCGGGCGGGCTTGGGGGGGTTTTGTTTTAAGGTGGTATTGAAAATATTTTTCTTGATGGAAACAATACTTACGTGTAATGGTTTTTTTTATCGAGTTTTTATATATTTTGAAGCAGTTACATGCATATTAAAATATGTTAGATATATTTTTTTTGATGTAGACACAACCATTCACAGGCGTAAGCACAGCAGAGAAAATTTGAGGAAAAAGAAAAAAACAATTTACGTCAATTAAATTAGTTTTCAAAAATCAATCAATCGGACCACGATAGTAAAAAAACAACTTAAAACTATCTCAAACAGTGTTCATTCAACTCATTTCAACAACGTTACTATAGAGAGAAGAGAGAGAGAGAGTAGAGAGTAGAGAGTGCAGTATTATAACACACGCGTCCGTTGCCGTCCGGTCACAAGTGTGTTGTGTGTGTGTGACTGTGTTTGGATGTGTTTGTATAAGTGTCCTTTTGTTTTTGTTTTGTACTTTAGTACTTTTATACAATAACTCAATACTTCGTTTAGTATTTATAAATATATATAAATATTGTTCAAATGAATTGAATTGTATTGTATCGGTTTGACACAAGAAATAAAAAAAAGGGGAAAAATGAAGAAGTACCGGTGTTTTGTTAAAGTATAGAATTACAGAGCTCTCAGAGCAATAATGAGTACGTTTTTTGTAGTAGTAGTAGTAGTAGTAGTAATGGTAGTAGTAATTGTTGTTATAATATATAGAAGCTGTTGAAGATTTGATAAAATGAAAGAATAATCATAGTATTTTTTTTTTTGGTTGTTGTTGGTTTGGTTTATAGTATGCATATCACGTCAAATAGAAAAATATGCTAACATGTAAGCAAATATATGAAGGAATGAAATGTAATTCAAATTAATTCAAATCAATAATTGTATGATTTTCTATTGTAGTCTATTATAAGATATTCAGGATATTGATAGATTTCAAATGAGTAGGATTTGAACTGGGTGTGTAGTTACAAAATAGAAAAGAAAAACTTTCGTTAAACTCTGTTGTCCAGACCGATCGCGCAGAAGGTGCGCACCACCACCACCCACTTCTCGTCTTAACTTCTTCCCCGCTTTCATCGTAATATCGCACGGATTTTGTTTTTTTTACTGTTGGTTGGGCATTCGTTCGTTCAGACACAAAACAATGATATATAAAACATATATATATATAGTATCTATAGAATACAGATTAAGGCAGGGATATTAGCAGAGTGGAGTGCTGATCTCTGTCGTATGTCCACCTGTTTTCATACTGGCCATGTTTCGTTTCTTTTGTTCCTAAGCCACATTAACATATTGTAAGCTGTATTTGTTATTCGGGTATTTAGTAAAGTTGTTTTCGTAAGAGAGATATGGTGAGACAACTGAACAGTACGGCGGGATGTTTGGGTAACGTGTACGTACCTGCCCTCCTTCACCCTCAACGCTCTGTAACTCTCTCCATTCCTCGATCGTTTGGGCCAAATCGATCTGGCAGAGGGGTACCTTCACCTCCCCAATTTGGTCGTGCTTGGAGAAACGATCAAAGTCGAAAATGGCAAACACCAGCGTCTTATTCATCGCTTCTGCATATGGGAGACTCTGTTGAGGAAGGTTTGGGAAGAAGAAGAAGAAAAAACACAAACACACACACACACACACAAACACACGCGAGAAAAAAAGGGTAACATTAGTCACATTGTATAGATTGTTTTTCAATACTTACAATTAATTTGCAACTTGTTGGGATTTATCTAAAAATCCCCCCACCCTTCCCATCTTAATGTGGGAAGAAACCCAGATAACTATCTAACATGATAAATTCTTGGCAAATTCTGGCTTCTGTGTTTGCTTATGACGATCACTAACGATCGGGTTCTATTAGAGAGAACCTTCCCTAGATCAGTGTGTTTGTAGTGTTACTACCAGCACCAGTGTTTTATTTTAATGTTCACTCAACCTTAAGTATTGCACCGGCTTCACTTACCTTGAAGGTGAACGATTCGTTAAACACCGGATTCAACGTTTTGCGATGCACTTTCGTTTCGAACTTTTTCTTTTTATCCGGCAGTAGGTACACTTTCACGTACGGATCGGAGGTGCCACCCATATCGAGGGCAGGGAGTTCTTCCGCCTGTATCACGGTGACGGTCAGAGCGTTCGAGTTGAAATCATATTCCAGCTGAAATGCACACAAGAGGGTGTACCAATTAGAGATCTTTTCAAAGAATTAATTCACTCTTATTTCTTCCCCATTGGGATTTTAATGTTTTAACAACTCTTTCGAGAGTTGTTTCAATTAATCCTACTCTGGGGGAGTTGTAAGTCGCCACAGAGATTCGAATCCCAAAGAAGTTGATACATCTTTTTTGCGATTTAAATCTCAAAGAGTCATTAAGAGGTGTTTCAACCCTTTGGGATTCGAATCTCTGTAACACTCTTTGGAATTAAAATCGCAAAAGAGTTGTTTCAATTAACTCTTATGGATATAAATCTCTGCGACGACTAACAACTCTCTAAAGAGGTGTTTCAACTCTTTGGGATTTAAATCGCGAAAGAGTTATGAAGTCACATTATCATGAGTTTATTCAATTAATTCTTTCGAAAGATTTAAATCTCTTATTCACTCTTACTCTGTTCGCACAACATTAGTACCAATAGAGTAAGATTGATCGTTGATCGATCGATGCGATGCTGGCAGGAGTTGACGGTACCGTACCTTGTACTGCAGTTTGCCTAGCTTTTGCTCACTCTGTTTGCTTTCGCCCTCGTCGCCTTCTTCGGCATTTTCCGTCAGCTCCTCCATGTCGGGTTGTACCTTGAAATGAGTACCGTGTAACGGTGTGTTGTACGGCACGAATTGGGGGTTTAAGGAAGGATGTGTATGCAAAACGTGTGTGTGTGTGTGTGTGGTAAAACGAAAAAAAAACCGGAAGGACACATGTTAGTGATGGACGACCATCCTGCTGAGCGCATTCAGCAGAAGAGCTACATTACAATTAACATTCTAACATTAACATTCATCTAAAGTTGGTTCAGCCTTAAAGAGGGGGAAGTTTTTTTTTCTCTTAACAACGATACAATAGTTTTAGTGAGAATATAATACACGATTACAAATGCACCTGTACACTGACACTTAAATGAATGAGATTCTACTGAATACCTTTTCTTTGTATGCTGAACCTAATAATTGTACCGATTTCAAATCAACTCCTTTCATGCCCTTCTTGCCATCTTTGGACCGTCTCTTTCGGAAGCAGCGCCGGATGCAGAAACCGCAAACGCCCAGTATGATCAGTACGACGACGATGATGATGGACACGAGCCCCCAGGTCGGTATGCCCATCTCGTGCGCCAGTGCCTCCGTCATCTCGGCCGCCTTATCGCCCAGCTTCTCCGCCTCCCCCTTGGTGGGGGATGCTGTGCTGAAATCCTCCATCTCGCCTGCAAAGTAATGGATAAAAGGATAGAAAACAGTTCATCATTTCCGGACTTGGTCTAAATTTTGAGTCTCAAGGCGAGAGAGAGAGAGAAAAAAAAAACGGTAAATTGAATCAAATTAAAATATCTTCTTTGAATTGCTTTTTAGTTGACCCACATTACGGTTGTTAGTAAATTTTAAATCAACCCTTCTGCACGGTTAAAACATAAAGTTACACTTATATGTACACACACGCACACACATACACACGTGCGCGCACACGCACATCAACTCATACCAAAAAAGTGTTCGAAACGTATTGTGGGCAGAGATGAAAAATGGAACCGAAAGAATTTTGGTTTAACATTTTCCAAACCCAATTGTGTTGTACGTCATTATGTAAGTGGATGAGTAGTGCACCAGGAACGTTAGGATATACCAACGGATTGTGGGCGAAAAAGGAGGAAGAAAAAAACGAATATGCACCAAGTAGAAGAAGAAAAAAAACTCCCCAAAACTTACCCACGTCCAGGTCCGACTCCGTGGTGGTCGTATGGTGCTTTTGCTTGTGGCCAAATATTTTCGTAGCCAGCGTACTGGCTACATCCGCAAGCTTTGCCGCATCCGTGTCCTCCTCGGCTTCTCTCTTCCACAGGCGAGCGTTGGGAGCCATTTTAGTGTATGTTTTTTGTTGCTGCCTCCTCCTGAAATTAACGCACCCGAATTAATCACTTCGTTCGTACCAATTGCTTTGTGAATCACGGAACAGAAGGAGGAAAAGAATGGAAGGCAAATCCTTTTCCAAACACATAATCGTTTGGTCCGTCACACACACACGCACACACACATACACACGGACACACAGCAAGGGGTCATGTGCTCTGGAGGAGAGCTTTCGATTTTTCACTACAATATTTTAATGAGCGAATACTGGATTCCTCCAGTCAGGGTGTTGGTGGTGGTGGTGATGGAGGTAATGGTAAAGGTAGTAGTACGATTCGCTCAAAGGGCCCCCGGAAAACTGCACGCACACACAATTTTACCTTGTTGGAAAAGTTGCACTATTCGTCAAAAAATGATATCCTTTGCACGCGCGTCACTCCGTTACACTTCTAAACTATCATCGTACGTTTGTAATGCGCAAATGAAATGTGCCTTTTTGCTTTTTCACTTCACCAGCAAAGCCCCCACAAGTACCATCCAGTGTGTGTGTAGCGTTGAACCTTTGCGGGAGCAAAATTTTCACATCCTCAAGATGGTAGCTATTGAACATGAATGAGAAAATCGATGCATATCAGAAAAGATTGTAAATGTAGTACATGCGCATTTGGTACGTACATGCGTACGCAATCCTTGACAACATATGCGGAATGTCAAACAGCAATGGGGAGGCCCTTTTAGTTTTTGCTAAATCAACTCCCATCGGGTATAACAGTTCCGCCGCTGGAAGATCGACGAAGGGACTTTGACCGTTTAATTGTAGCAGTTGGTAATGTTTGTAAGGCTGGAACTGGTTGTAAAACTGCACAAAAATCACTAAACCATTTAATTAAGTAGATGGTTATAAAAGATTTCTTAAAATTTTAAATTATCTTACATTTTTTTTACAAATTTATGGTCTTAGCCACAAATTAAATAAAACATCCTACTGGCACGAGTTCGCGCATAAAACTAAATTCTAACTTGCTGAAACGTTCTCTCTATCTAGCGGTAGGTGTCCGGTGTCTACGGTATCCAGTGCAACAGAATGTCTCGGGTTAATGTATACAAGTAACATGGTGTTTTGGGTGATGAGAGTCCATGCACGAGATTCAGATTTGCTGATGTGGGCGTTTGATGGTAACCGCTCCGTCCAGTGGCCACGATGATCTTTCTTTCTTTTTGTGGTATTACAAAACCTCAAGAGATCTAGACCTGCCGTAGCTGTCTCCCTGGATTTGTGTTTCCAACGGAACAGTTTAGTCAATTATCTGTCGTGAATGAGACTGGAGTCACTACCAGGTCTAGAACCTGTGATTGATAATTATTTTTTCAGGTCCGGAGAAACTCCTTGTGCGTCAATAAGTGTTGCATGGTTAGTTTTATCCCTATGAAGGACCATAGCTTAAGTGACTACACTCTTCACTGCTTTGTACTTTCGCGTAATTTTTGTTGTTATTATTGTATGACGGCCAGGTCGTATTACACTTATTCTATCACACAGACAGATAGTCAGTCCTCGTTACATGGGAACGGTTTGGATGGGATTCTGGTCGGGACTTTCGCACAATTTAGTAATTAAGAATCTATTCTTTACTTTTACTGACGTCGTTGTCTACGCATAATGGCAACAAGCTTTTATTTTTCAATTCGCTTTTGATTTGAAAACGATTGTCCGTCACCATAGCCCTGTCCACACTAGAATTCAATAGTGTAACATGATTACCACATACATATGCCTGGTCTGTTCGTAAAATTCAGATAAATTTTGAGATGGAATTTGAAGCAGCCTCTAAGATATGGTCTCGCAGAGAGGTAATAAAGGCAGTTTTTATGGATAAATTGATTGAAAGGGAATTTGATGCACACTAAAAATTGATTAAGTGAGCACTTACCATGTGGTATGAAGGGGTTCATAACCCCTTTTGAATGCATCTTCCATGGGCATCTCATGGAGTTAATTTGAATAAAGAGTGTGGAACTTTTCAATTATTATATGGCTTCCAATATAATTCTTCCCTGTATAACAAGTATTATTTTGCTAAAATGCGTAGTAAGAGTTGAGCAGCCAATAGTATTTTCCCTTCTGATTCCAAATGTAAGGGCTTTACAGTTAAGTTTAATGCTATTTCCAATTGGTTTTGCAAAACTCCAGCTAACATGTTGCATGCCCTACAATTTCTTTCATTTTATACATTTCCAACAAGAATCGAACTGTATTTTATACGTTTATTTGTGAATTTATCGGGGTAGAGTGGAAGAGACGGAAAGTTGCCTATTGATATTGACTTAAAGTTTTGTTGCATTCACTAGAAGAACGCCCTCATACCGACCCTAACTCCGAAAGCATGCTTGTTTGCAATCTACTTTCTACTTTAAAAAGAAAACAACAAAATCCACCGACCTCCAACTAAAAAAAAAGGATATAACGTGCGTCGTGCGCAGAATGTTTTAGTGCAGAATATTAATACTCGATAGGGTGAACGCTTATCGGTTTGCGGGAATACTTTAGCCCCAACGTATCGCTTATATCGTCGATGACTGAGAGAGCATAATCTAGCTGTTCTTTAGTGTGTGCAGCCGACAGACAAAAACGGATACGGCCCTCCATGATGGGTGTCGCGGGAAAACCAACACCAACGACGGCAATGTTCTTTGACGTCAGTGTTCTTACTACGGCCCTATAGAAGTAAATGGGAATTAATTAATAATACTGTTTTGAGCATCGGTCGAACGGAACTTACCCAATCTTCGAGAACAGATACACCAGCATGGGAACTACGGGCGAATCCTCATGTCCATAGGTAATAACTCCGATTTGGGCTAGCCGTTTCCGGAAGTAACGCGTGTTCCTTGCCAGCTGTGAAATCCGATTTTGGCCTTCCGAAGATCCATCCATGCCGAGAATTATTTTCATTGAGGTTAAAATTTGTTGCGTCACCGGTGGGGACATAGAACTAGCATAGCAATGTGCGTGGCTATGCACTCTTAGGAAATTTATAAGTTTCTGTGAAGAAAAGCAATTATTTAAACATATGAATAACTCTAGTGAGGAATTAAAATATCAACAGCTCTCCACTTACCTTATTCCCGGCAATATATCCTCCGGCCGAACCAAAACTCTTCGTAAACGTTCCCATTAAAATGTCTATATCGTTCGGGTTAACGCCGTAATAGTCCAGCACACCGCGTCCCGATGGTCCAGTCGCGCCAATGCTGTGCGCTTCGTCCAGATAAATGTAAGCTTTGTACTTCTTCTTCAACTCCACGATCTCGGGCAGCTTCACGATCGAGCCTTCCATACTGAAAACGCCCTCCACTATTATAAGAATCTTTTTCCACGGTTCACCACTGCCAGGTTGTCCCGCTATGATGGAATCCCGCAGGACACGTTCGAGATCAGCCATGTTGTTGTGTTTGAACACCTTTGGTGTGGCTCCGGACAGTCGCAAACCCAGAATGATGGACGCATGGTTCTTCTCATCGCTAACCACCAAACAACCGGGTGAAATGAGGGTAGGAATGTTTAACGAGTTCGTGGCAAAGCCCATGCCAAACACGATCGCATCCTCGACGCCTAAAAATTTGGCCGTCAGTGCCTCAAGTTCGTTGTGCAACGGATTCGTTCCTGTTGACGAGAGAAGAGTATTAATATTTTAATGTGTAAATATTGAAACCTTTGGTTCTTACCTAACTCCCTGCGGGAACTACACGATGCCAAACCGTGCGTTCGAATGCATTCTTCGGATTCGTCCGCACAAGGACCTTCGTTCTGTGCAAACCCGAGATAGTTGTAGGAACCTAAGTTCAGGCACTTTGTTTCCGTACCGGTAAATCTGTAAAAGATAAACACAATGTTAATGAAATGATACGGCAATATGGAAAGTAATGTGAACCAAACGTACTCAAACGACCAGCCGTAATCCTTTGTAATTCGGTCCTTCAGAACGACTTCTGCACCGGGCACGCTACAAATAGGCCTGTTCCAGCAATCTTTGACACGCCTGTAAACATAGCGCAGATAGAACTTCTCAAACGCATCGTACAGCGGTACGTAACCCTGGGGAGGAAAAGGATGCATTTCGGTCCTTCGTTTACATCAAATTACGTTCAAATAGTGTGCACTCTCAGTTCTTACATCTCGATGCTTTTCCGTTGCTACTTTCGGTGTAAAGAACAGCTGATTTATGTATCCTGTAAAGAAAACACCACGTTACGTTATGTAGGAAATGTTTTAGATAAACAAATCGGACAAAATTCATACATACCCAGTATCATTAGCAGATAGAAACCGAGGTAGGTAAAACATGCAGTATGCAGCGGTACTTGCTCATACGATGATTTCGACGGGTCCGTTCTAGTCATCTTCCGGTGCAACCCGTTCTGCTAGGGCGATGATAAAACAGATTATTGGGGTGTGATAAGCGTTGTACACGAGTTACGGAATGAATCATACGATACGCACCGGTGCTGTTTTCCCCATCTGTACATGGCCAGAAACATGCGCCGGGTTGGTTAAACCACTCTTGATTATTCCGTTCATTGTGTTCACACAAAAAACCCTCGAAATACCGATCGTTCCCGTTTTCTAAACACTCGATAAATTAACAATTTCACCAATGTTGCACATACAGACACCTGGCTGGAAAAGCAAAATGTCAAAAAAGGTCGACTACCATATTTATAATCTTGGCAGATTTTTTATGTCGACCTTTGTTTGTGTTGGTGTTTTGTTTGATATTGCAGGGGTTTTCCGAACCAATTTGCTCTTTTTGTCGCCCAAGGGTATAATTTTGCAAATTTTGTGTCGATATAATTTCGAAAAATCCATACAGCACTTGAAGCAACCCTCGAAGATATTTTTTTCCTATTTGTTCCTGATTTGCCTTCGATTTCGGGCGAACTATTTCGGGGTGCCAAAGTTACCGGCATTTTTTGCATGTAGCGATCTTTTTTTAGTTGAACAAAGTTGACAGTTACATTAGAAATGGTCAAACTAGCAGACGGCAAACAAGAGAATAGGCGATCTTAAAAACTGTGAACCAGTGAATGTGCACTATGCTTAGATTGCACTGTGCGGATAGATGTGGACAGAAAACATTTCTATGAACTGCCGTTGAACAAATTTCGCCATGTGATTTGTAGTGGAAATGTTTGATCGCTTTAGAAGGGAATCAGCTGTTAGATTGGTCTTTCGGTGCTGTTTTCAGCTTTGGCAATCGTTTTGTCCGTCAGACGTGCTTCAGTATTTTATCAGTGTCTTGTTTGTGTTTGACCTAACCAAAAGGCGTGCGCTATCAGCCGAACCTAAAATTCCGTATTGTCCAAGTAGAACCGCATCCATATTGAATCATTTTTATCCAAATCAACTCCAACTTATAAAATTCAAAACAAATTTGAACACTAGTTTAGTTTGCTGCGCAAATAATTTTGGTATGGTTGTTTACAGATATTTAATTTAAAGTTTTATTAACAAAAACTGTTTTTAAAAAAGCGAAAAGTTGTCCGTAATCCTTGCTTGTGTTTATATGTTAATCACACGAGCTAAAAACAACCGTTCCTTTAGCATTTGAAATGGGTGTTGCATATTTTATAGCGTTTTTTTTCTTTTCAGGGCTGCTGCAAACCGTACACAAGAGTGGGGGAAAATCTACTGAAATCTTTTACCAAATATTGACATGCTTTTGACGTATGTTGTACGCATGCTCTACTTGGTGGAAAATTGCAAAGCAGCTAACTTGTGCGAGCCGAGCTATTTGGTGGAGCGAACAGTTTGATCCGTGATCCGAAAGAAAGAAATATGCAAAGTTTAAACATGGACAACTTCCAAGAAAAATGTGAAAATTCTCTGCTAGATTTAAGCTTCGAAAACATCGGTTCAGCGCTTGCCACCGACAGTACAGTAGATAACAAATTCGGCAAGGATGAAAATAGTGCCGATTTGCTGTTCTCCTGCACGGCCGAACCAGAGGCAAAGTCAAAGGATGGTGATGTTTTTGACGAGTGCATGCCCATTGGCCAGAGCACCTACAGCAATGAAACATTACTGGATAAGGATGAACCGTTTTCGGTAGTGGAACCAGTCCCGGCACCGTCCCAAAACTCGCCGTTCGAGCTGAACAATGCCGAGGTAAAGGATGAGGTTGAGAGTGACTACATGAACCCGTACGCAAACGTACGTACACAGAAGGAGGAAAAACCCACCCTCTTTTTCGACGAGTCAGCTGCTGCACCTTTTTCCGATGTCCTGCCGGAATTGCCATCCGAGCCAGAGAAAAACATTGCACCAGAAAGCGATGTGTCACACGCGACGGACAAAGTGAATGCTGCCAAAGTGGAGGTCGAAGCTGCTAATGAATGCATAAAGATTGAACAAATGTTTAAGGACTACGGATTGGGTGAGTAGAATGGAAAATTTGCAATACCCAACAGCAAGAAAAAAAAAGGAGCACACCAGAAGAATATCTCCTTTACATTAATATACCGGTACGTCGAGATGTGCGAAACCCCTAACGGCCTGTGTGAGGCATCGGGCATGCGCCGTACATGTGATTGCGCACCATCTTTTTTAAGGCAAGGGATACGTGGAAAACGTATCCTAGATGTGGTCAGTAGTATTTGTGCAACAGTGAAAGGGCGATTGGGTTTTATTTCGCATGTCAGTCACATCGTACAAAGGGAAATGTAAAAATCGATATTCGTTTAGAATCATTTAACAGTCAAGCTTTGCACACACGGCACAAGAATCGTTTTGCGAACGGGGGTTTTTTAGCCACATCCTGGAAAAGGCGTAACATACTAATTTTTACTCCACGCAACGTATCGTGACTCATACTCATACTGCTATTGTTCGAGAGTTGAAAATCTGGTTCGGTGCTTCAGCCATTAGAACGCAATGGAAGGAAACTGCAAATCTTCTCCCCTTTTCATTTGCAGCGTGATTAATCCATGTACGTTAAACCTTTTTATTGCGTTTTCGTTTCACACCGTGAACGCGCGTTGTATGGAAATGAACTAAATATGTTATAAAATATTACTTATTTGCAATATTTCGTTCATGTTTTTTTCTCTCTCCCTTTGCAGATACTTGGTTTAATCCAGCAAGACTACACCCCAAAGGTAAGAGGAGCTTCCCATGCAATACACTTGACACAAGTAGACACTAAAAAAACATGATTTCTGCTCAAACGTGTTTTTGTTGGTGTGTGTGTGTGAGTAACAAAAAGGTGGTTGTGGTCTGTTTAGTGATATTTACTTAAGTTCATTAACAAATGCATGTACATGTGAAAGTGGGTCAGTTATGCAAACTTTATTGGACATTGAACAGTTACTAGCTGTTACTAGCTAATTTTGGGCTGTTTTTTAGTATCAAACACGTGCAGGAGTAATTGATCAAACATTATTTGATAATACATTCAGAATAATTGCTTACTTGTGCGTTGTTTTAACAATCATTTCCCAAAACTTGTTGCACCATACTTTGGGCAACATTGTTATTTTTATACTGTGTGTGTAAGTGAAACATTTATTTGATTTGTCACTCTCACACGCTCTCTTGTCAATTATTTCTTAGATTACCATTTTACAGTATTAGGCTAGGATTTGTGTTAACTAAGGCTTATTTTTTTATAAATAAAGGGTTCCTGAACAAAAATCGGGATAAAAATGTTCAATAGGGTCCATATTCATCCGTTGACAGCGAATGAACGTTTGAAACAATCATGACCAGTACACACTTTACACTGTAGGTGCAATTTGTGCAATTAATTTTCAATATTTTATATTATTCAAATTGATGAATGGGAGTTTGTTAGTGCTTAGGAAATCTACTAGGGGTGCAATATAGTGTTTTTAAGTTTGGTTAGACGAAATCGTATAAAATAAGTCAATACTCCTAATCGTCAATTGGAAAGAGCTTGGAAAAGGCTCTACTGATGGCTAAATGTCGAGTTTTAATTTATTTTGTATGCTATGTCATGATCTGAAACGAAAAAACCATGTTAATATCTGAAAATAATATTTTTTTAGTCCGTCCAAAGTGTGTAAAATAATGTTTTCTATCGTTTTTCATGCTCTTTACGGTGATTCAAGAACAGTTAGATATTTTCTAACACATTATACAACAACGACATCATAAAGTCTCATCAAAACCATGACGCTTGCTATTGAATTAGAAACTGATAGTAAAAATATGGCTGAAACTCAAAGTTACCGATATTACACAGACCAACTGTTCCAAAATGAACAATCGCTAAATGAACGAATGGATGGGGCTCTTGTCTATTTTTTACCTAAAAAACTAATTTGGTATAGCATTAGTAAGTATTTACCCAATATTCTTCTTGTGCATTTTAAAACAAAATTTTCATCTACATCGATTGACTAGTGATGTCAAGAGAATCCGTAAAACTTTAGAATAGAGTTTCCATTCATCTGTTGGCAGCTAATGAACGCTTGAAGCGATCATAACTAGCGTTAACTTTACACTTGACTTTTCGCATATTACCATACTTTTCCAATGTTTAATGTACTCTATTTTTTTACAAATTCATTTTAGAGTTCTGATAACAGATTAAACGATCATTAGTAGTTGGACTTCTTACATATAGGCCTAAAATAGCATTCTGAAAACTTTTTTTTTTATTCGTGATGAACGGCCAAGCCGTAGAGCTTCATTCTGGAATCTTGGAGTAGGGAAAATAATTAAAATTACTAAAAATCCCAATCACCAGTTCGAGATGGCTTGTTGATAAGGATGTTGAATGGTTTGATCCAACTTTACCGGCAGCTAGCTTTCGAGTTAAGCTATATTCAAAATGCTATGCAATGATCTATGAAATCTCTCCAATTTCTAACAAATTATTATTTTTGAAATCTGGCCAAAGTTCACTAGGGTAACTGTACCAATTATGGACGAGTTAGTACAGCGTATTCACGAAAACGACTATTGCGAGAAAACTGTCGCACGAATATTCACAAACA
>KB663733.1:300931-320063 GCA_000349025.1 Anopheles minimus | reverse complement strand
AAATAGTTTTTAATCAAGTAAAATAAACGCAATTATGCGGTGAAGTTTTGTTTGCTACACAAATCGTAATGAACGATGATGCCTGGGAACATTTTAATCCGTTATGTCAAAGGTGATTCGATCGAACCTGGCCATTTTCAAAGTCCTTGTCGAAAAGCCAAGATATGTAAAAATAACACTGTGACTAATAAAATGCCAAAAAAAGGCGAAGTTATAAATAAACGTTCTCCTTTGATTGAAATTTAAAGTTCCAATACACGGTCCTAGTAGGAATTTTTTCCGTACAGTGCCTACTTTTCGATTGTAATACTAAAACCTACCGATCTAGTTTTGCGGCATAGCAGCTTTTCAGTGGGTTTTGTATGAGTTCTTGTCAACAACAATAACAAATACGAAGCGGCACGTGAAGCAAGCAGCACGATGGCAACGATTTCTCTCGCCGATGTTCTGGTTTTAGAAGCTTCTGATTTCACCAAAGATGGAAGTAAGCAACGCCGCGTACCCTCCACAGCTAATGGCACATTATGTAAAGGGCTGGCAGGGCCACTATGGCTGGGGTGCAAACGTTTGAACAAAAACCCCCACAACAAAGCATCGTGTAGAAATAATCAAATGTGTTGCAAAGGAATCAAAGTGTATGGTTAATCTATAGGGCATTAATTTAAATTTTATATGGGATGATTTTTGTGACGAATTTGTGATAATTGCGAATTTTGAAACATTTTTGTGTGATGCGTTCGGTGCGCGTACCCGTAAGTTTGGTTTGTTTGTTTGGATATAACCAGCCAGCCGACAGACAGATGAATCATATTTTTGACACCTGCTATACCTGGAAAAAAGCTTTGGCAAAGTTTGGGAACACTGCCCTTGGTGAGAGAGCTTGTGGCGATCACCGAAAGGAAGGATTAAGTGTTGAGTTGGAAGTTGACCGCCTGCAGCCCACACATCAACACACCGCGTAACGCAGCTCAGCAACTTGTTCGCGATGGTAAAACGGCAAAATTCACGTACCTCCAATGGGAATGGCCATTACAATCGGCTGGAATTGCCTCCACGCGGTCCAGGTAACAACCGGGTGCATAACACAATTGCAAGTGGCCGTTTTTTGGCCGGGGTTTTCTTAATACCCGTCCGCTCGGCAGATCAAGCAGGATACGGCAAAGCGATCTTTGGCAACGTGTCAATATGTGGGCACCGTCGTACGAGCAACTAGCCACTCAGCCTTGTGGCTTGTGATAAAGTGAACCAGTTTTTCCTTCAAAGCCACCCTTAAACGACTGTATTGGGGAAAGTTATTTAAATTATTTCTTTTTTTTTATGTGTCTCTTTCCAGTGGAATCTCTCATTTACTGGCGTGATATAAAGAAGTCTGCAGTGGTATTCGGTGGCGGACTTGCCATCCTGCTGGCCATGTCGCTCTTCTCGCTGATCAGTGTATTCTCATACCTTTCGCTGCTGCTCTTGTTCGGAACGATTTCTTTTCGGATTTACAAGAACGTTCTGCAAGCCGTTCAGAAAACTTCCGAGGGTCACCCATTCAAGTAAGGCGCATAGGTTAGTCTCGTACGATCACATTTAAATGCTGGGATTTAAATTGCAGGGATTACTTGGAAATGGATCTTAACCTGTCGCAGGAGAAGGTCCAACAGCTGGCTACCTTTGCAGTGGCTCATGTGAATGCATTACTGACCGGATTGCGGCGCCTGTTTTTGGTAGAGGATCTGGTCGATTCGATCAAGTTTGGCGTACTGCTGTACTGGCTGACCTATGTCGGTGCGATCTTCAACGGTATCACATGCGTCATGATTGGTAAGTGTAAATGTGTGAATGCAATTCTGCTCTGTGTACAGCACTATTAACGCCTTTCCTACACGTTGCAGGATTCGTCGCTTTGTTCACCTTGCCAAAAGTATATGAAAACAACAAACAGTCGATTGACACACACATAGAGATAGTGCGAAGCAAAATTCAAGAAATTACAGAAAAGTAAGTACAATATCATTACCGATCGACAAAAAAAAAAAGTGATTTTTTAATGCAATTTCTCCCTTCCATGTTGCATTTTTAGAGTAAAAGCTGCTGTACCGCTGGGCAAGAAGACGGAAACCGAGAAAACCAAGTAAGGACCGTGCACCCGTTCAAACCGCGGTTCAAAAGGCACAACAGCCGGGTCGGATCGGTTAGAGAAAACAAAAAAAAACATTGCTAAACACAGGATATTAATTAGCATTCGACTATTTGCTGTTGTTTGTGATTTTGCTTTCACCGTTTTTACGCAAAACCTTTTTTACGTTTGAAGAATCTGCTTTGTAATGCCATCATTGGAAGTGTTATGTGTGTGATGAAGGAAGGAGAGAGAGACAGAGAGCGAAATGGAAATCAAAATTTTTAATGTCCGTATAGGCTTCTTGATAGAGTAAAAACCACATTTATCAACACTTCTCTCAAATTAAACGAACGAACAAAACAAGCAAAAAAACAAGAAACAAGAAAATAAGGAGGTCCATATAATGTAGAAGCGCGTACGAATGGAGGAGATTCATTCATTGAGATTATGTGGCTTGCCACGTAGCCGCAAAACAAAAAAACAAAAAAGAAACTAGTGTTATTTCTCTTAAGAAAATATAACATACCTTGAAGTTGCGTGTGATTGTACTGAAATTGACGCGTTGCGAATGCTTTATTGGCACAGCCAGAACGAGTGTAATTGTTTTGTTTTATCCTTCTTTCTTTCTTGCAAGCCCACCTTTCATTCATTTTGCGTTCTGCATTGCCTCTTGTGTATTCCTGGTTGTTTTTTTTTGGGTACCGCTGGTGTGTTATCCTATTCCCACCCCTCTTCGTTCATTCGGAAAGATGTGAGAGTTTTTGGGATGCAAATGGAAACAAACGAAACAAGAAAAGAAAACCTAAAGCTATAGGCCAATGCAAACACACAAACACTCCATGTAGAATTTACAGCACATGCTTAAATTACACACTATAGAAGGAAAAGAAGAAAAAAAAACACACATTTGAAAATGAATATTGCAAATCTCTCGAGTATGGATAAAATAATCACAACCAACATTAAGCTGCATGTTTCGCCATAGCTAGAAAATAAAACTACAGACCTTTCTATCTTAACAAGACCGTTGTTTCACGCCTCACTACTACAACCGTGAATGGGGCATGCAAATGCGTTCGAAATGTGCAATGATGAAAGAACCGGCTAGGCCAACTCCTCGCGTGATTACCTTTCTGTTGAATTGAATTTAGCACTTTCTACGAGTTATGTTCACGTTTTGTGTGTATACACCTAAAAGTTTAGCTGTACTATTATTGTCGTTTTTACCGAGTGGTTGTGTTTAAAATGATAAGTTTTTGGCCAATAAAAAGCGTAGCACAATAGCTAAAAATAAGCGAAACAAAAAACCCACAAAATCATTCAATAAACTTAATTGAAACTTATAAATTCTAGAAAAACAACACTAGTAAATGAGTTATAAACAATCTTTGCATAAAGAAATAAAATAAGAAACGAAACGATTACCATAACGAACGGGGAATAAAATTTACAAAACGGAAAACAAACACGTTGAAATTTACGAATAACGGAACCCTATAACAGCCCACCCAAGCACACATTTGTACAGTTCGCTCGTTGACAGCTCGTAAAACAACACAGCGCATGTTTGACCTTCGCAAGGTGACCGAAGAAGTAGCGAAGCAAGCCAGAATCCCATTTTCTGAACACTAATCTCGAAGAGTGGTCCGCGTTTGCACCTGCACTTGTCCCTTTAGCTGTTCGTTGTTCGTGAAGTGTTGTACTATACGGTCCCTCTCGGCAGTTGCGTACGGAATCGAATTCTTTGCCAACAAAAAGAAAGAACGTTACCAGAATGGCAAAGCCACAGTCAGACGTCGATAAAAGGAAACAGATCAGTGTGCGCGGCATAGCCCAGCTGGAGGATGTGAACGAGATCAAGAAGGATTTCAATCGGCATCTGCACTACACGCTGGTAAAGGACAGGAACGTAGCGACCGTCCGTGATTACTACTTCGCCCTAGCCCATACCGTCAAGGACCATTTGGTGTCGCGATGGATCAGAACCCAGCAGTACTACTACGAAAAGGATCCGAAGGTAAGTGTAGTAGCCCGTAAAGGGAGGGATGCTGCCTTTATTTTTTCTGCTGCGAGCGATGGCGATCGCTCTTTTGCAACCCTATCCAAGCGGCGAGACGGTCGTATTCCATGAACTCGATATTTGACCTCTAATTGTCAGCGCTACTAATAGAAAGACACCGGTTCGGCGGAAACGAAGTGTGAGGCGGCGTTGTCGGTGGAATGGATAATGTGTTTCAATGGCAATCAGACGACAAATGGTGATCGCACAGTAGTTCGTTCAGAGTTCGTTCAAAGGTGTGCCAAGAAAGGTTAAACATTTTGCAAACTCTCAACGGATATGTCAGGTGGCTTTTTAACGATTTTTTTTTTTCTTTTTTCCAAATAAGCCACTCACATAATGCAAACGTGAATGTGATGCGGTAATTTAAAAAAAAAGGCGTTAGTTGTTGGATTTTAATATCAGCAGGATCATCTTGCTTACATTAAAATAAACAATAAGGACAATACTTAAGCTAGAATCCGTGTTGTAAGCCCCCTGATAGGCGGATGTTGGGTTCTGTTACTAGCCCGTTATCACTATTATTAGCATGATAGTGATAAGCATCGGTGACATAGTCGCCGACTGGCTGCGCTTGCGATAACAATGACCTAATTATTATAACTTACAATCGGCGCCTTCGGGGCAAAACTATATTAACGCATCACCGAAGGATTGTGTTCGAGTTTGTTGCATTTGATAAAAGAACGAAAACAATTAAACCATTAAGAGTTGGCGGACAGGGATGTATAATGTTTTCCTTTCCTTCCATCTTCTTTCTTCCTTCCCTTCACAATAGCGCGTGTACTATTTGTCCTTGGAGTACTACATGGGACGATCATTGCAAAACACCATGATAAATCTCGGCATACAAACGTCGTGCGATGAAGCCATGTACCAGATGGGGCTGGACATTGAGGAGCTGGAGGAGCTGGAAGAGGATGCCGGGCTGGGTAATGGTGGATTGGGCCGGTTGGCTGCCTGCTTCCTCGACTCGATGGCAACACTGGGAATGCCGGCGTATGGCTATGGTATATGCACCGTTTTGCCGATTTCTTTTGTGCTTTTGTAACATTTTTACCAAACTTACCCCCCGTTAGGCATCCGTTACGAGTATGGTATTTTTGCACAGAAGATCCGCAACGGGGAACAGGTGGAGGAACCGGACGATTGGCTGCGTTACGGCAACCCGTGGGAGAAGGCACGCCCGGAATACATGATCCCGATCCATTTCTATGGGCGCGTGATCGATACGCCCGAGGGCAAAAAGTGGGTCGACACGCAGACCGTGTTTGCAATGCCGTACGATAACCCGGTGCCCGGCTATGGTAACAATGTGGTCAACACGCTTCGACTGTGGTCCGCCAAATCGCCCATCGATTTCAACCTCAAGTTCTGTAAGTAATTTAATTCCTCACCACGGTTGAAACGATCTTTCCAATCAGATCTGAATCCTTTTTGACTTAATTTTAATTGCAACTTTAATAATCCTCTACATAAAAAACAATTAAGACGAAAATGATGGACATTCAACACAAAATATGAAAATAATGAATTTACACTGTTTTTTTCTATTTTGGTAAAAATATTTTCTTAGATTAGCACCAACATATTAACCAAAAATTAGAAAAAAAAAATTGCAATTTTGCATTCAAGGCACATCTAGGCTTATGAAAAATATTTAAACAAAAATTTACCTTCGAACTTCGCATACATATTGCTCCCAAACTGAGGAAACCAATTCTAAGATTCCAATAGGATCAAAGATTGAATCCGGAATGTCGATCCTATTCATGTTCCTTTCCTAGAATCCACAAAACTGCATTTGTAATGCTAACGAATGTTTTTATCCTCCCCATTACAGTCAATGATGGTGATTACATCCAGGCCGTGTTGGATAGGAATCTGGCGGAAAACATTTCCCGCGTTCTGTACCCGAATGACAACTTCTTCGAGGGCAAGGAATTGCGCCTGAAGCAGGAGTACTTCATGTGTGCCGCCACCCTGCAGGACATCGTGCGTCGCTACAAGGCGTCCAAGTTTGGTTCACGCGATGCGGTCCGTACGTCGTTTGATGATTTCCCGAACAAGGTGGCCATCCAGTTGAACGATACGCATCCGTCGCTGGCCATTCCCGAGCTGATGCGCATCCTGATCGACGATGAGAAGCTGAGCTGGGAGAAGGCGTGGGACATTGTGACGCGTACGTGCGCGTACACGAACCACACCGTGCTGCCGGAGGCGCTCGAGCGCTGGCCGGTGTCGATGCTGCAGTCGATCCTGCCGCGCCATCTGGACATTATCTATCATATAAACTTTTTGCATTTACAAGAAGTTGAAAAACGGTTCCCGGGCGACTATGGGCGTATGCGGGCCCTTTCGCTGGTGGAGGAGGACGGCGAGAAGCGCATCAACATGGCGAACCTCTCGATCGTCGGTTCGCATGCCGTGAACGGTGTGGCGGCAATCCATTCCGAGATTATTAAGAAGGACATCTTCAAGTGCTTCTACGAGATGACGCCGGAAAAGTTCCAGAACAAAACGAACGGCATCACGCCACGGCGCTGGTTGCTGCTGTGCAACCCGGGCCTGTCCGATCTGATCGCGGAGAAGATCGGCGACCAGTGGCCGGTCCATCTGGAGCAGCTGCAGGAGCTGAAGAAGTGGGCGAAGGATCCTACATTCCAGCGGGCCGTCGCGCGCGTAAAGCAGGAAAACAAGCTGAAGCTGGCACAGCTGCTGGAGAAGGACTATGGCGTGAAGGTGAACCCGGCCTCCATGTTCGACATTCAGGTGAAGCGCATCCACGAGTACAAACGTCAGCTGCTCAACTGCTTGCACATCATCACGCTGTACAATCGCATCAAGCGCGATCCGACCGCGAACTTTACGCCGCGCACGATCATGATCGGTGGCAAGGCTGCGCCTGGATATTACATTGCCAAGCAAATCATCAAGCTTATCTGCGCGGTTGGTAATGTGGTCAACAATGATCCGATTGTGGGTGATAAGCTGAAGGTGATTTTCCTGGAAAATTACCGAGTAACGCTGGCGGAAAAGATTATGCCGGCGGCTGATTTGTCGGAGCAGATTTCTACCGCCGGTACGGAAGCTTCCGGTACGGGCAACATGAAGTTCCAGCTCAACGGTGCACTGACCATCGGTACGCTGGACGGTGCGAATGTGGAGATGGCGGAGGAGATGGGCAACGAGAACATTTTCATCTTCGGCATGACGGTGGAGGAGGTGGAAGATCTCAAATGCCGTGGGTACAATGCGTACGATTACTACAATTCAAACCCCGACATCAAGCAGTGCGTCGATCAGATTCAGGGCGGGTTCTTCAGCCCGGGCAATCCGCACGAATTCCAAGATTTGGCGAATGTGCTGCTGAAGTACGATCGCTACTACTTGTTTGCTGATTTTGAATCGTACATCAAAACGCAAGATCGTGTTTCGGCCGTATATCAGGTATGGAGGATGTTTTTCCTGCACAATGTTTTAAAGAGCATTACTAAAACTCTTCTCTTTTTTCTAATTTACTCTTGCAGGATCAAACGAAATGGTTGGAAATGTCCATCAACAACATCGCAACCAGTGGCAAATTCTCGAGCGATCGTACCATTGCCGAGTACGCGCGACAAATCTGGGGCATCGAACCGAGCTGGGAGAAGCTGCCGAACCCGGGTCTTGCAAAGTAAAGCACTACAGAAACAGACGGTCAAATAGTACACCATATGTTTGCCACTGCCGTTCCACACAATGCGCGCCACCACACACACTACATTGGATAGTGTCTCGTTAAAAGCCACCGAGAGCTCGTAGTAGTAGCCTGCAACCGTGTGGCGCGCATCTACATCCTGCTTCCCGTGTTACGACGCCTGACATATACTCTCTCTTTAGGGGTGCCATCAATACTAACATCACACCGATAAAATAAAAATAAACACTAACAATAGAGATGATATATTTAACACACACTCAAAAAAAAAACAAAGGGGGATATTAGTAAAATAGCGCATCATAACCGTGAACTGTGGTTACATTTTGTTTTTCGTTAGTCTTTTTATTCTGGTTTA
Organism: Anopheles minimus; assembly: GCA_000349025.1. Classification (NCBI taxonomy): domain Eukaryota; kingdom Metazoa; phylum Arthropoda; class Insecta; order Diptera; family Culicidae; genus Anopheles; species Anopheles minimus. Next base: position 311,839 of record KB663733.1, on the reverse strand, counting down.
GACAAAAAAAAATCTTTAACAAGAACAAAAAAGAAACCAACCATTGTGAGGGCGCTCGGCGCTCATTGTTAATTACTGCATCAAATGCTGTTGGTAGTAAATGTGTTAAAGGGAATAATTGTTTTGAAAATAAAAGAAAAATAAATAAAATTCGCATCCTGCACACACAAACACACCTCCCTTCTCGGATAATTCATTGCGAATCCTTTCTTTTCTTTCTGTAACCGTCCGTCCGGCCACCGATCGAAGTGATCGATATTAAACTAATGATGTAAGTGCGTTTTCATTGGCGATTGTTTTTATTCGCTTCAACACCGTCTTTCGTTTTTCAATTGTGTTACATTTGCTTACGAGTTAATCGAACCATATAAATAACATATCTCTAGAGAAACCACTACACACTACCATCATCATCGTACGCCTTTGCTTTGGGTTGGAACAGAAAAAACAGACGCTCGCTCACACAACACACACAACACAACACAGACGCCTTCCGAAAAAAAAGATACGTTTTTTAAAGCTTTTGCGTTTCAATCCTTGTTGGCAAACAAGCCAACGGAGGTGTCTATGTGTTCGCGAGAGACAGACGGGTTGTGAAGGAAGATTATAAGTAATCTGTGTTTAGTAGTAATCGTTTCGCTGCTCCCCCTGCGACATTATTGAGGGGGAATTAATATGATGCAGCAAAAACCTTCTTCGCTATCCCCTTTCGAATTTATTGTATAATACGCTTAACTATGCGATTATCTTGTCCAATTTACATAAGGCACTTATTAGCGAAGGGAATAATAGTTACATACAGTTTTATTTTTACATTAGTCCCACGGTCCAAACTTTTTCCGTTTCTTCTTCTCTTGTTTTGCTTAACGTGTTACTGCACCAAATGCTTTTGGTGTACGCGGCTAGTGGTTGGGCGTATGTACTACCACCGCAGCCATGGTGGTGGTGCTGGTCAAAGGAGGGAGGAGGGGTGGGGTGGGAGGCCAAAAGAAAGTGCAACGATTCTAAGATACATTGATAGCCGATAATCCCGAGTACGCTGCCGAAAATGCACTCGCCCCGTAGTAGTTACTGATCTGTGGAATGTGAAATCATACAGAATTAAAACAAATAGAGAGCGCCACTACTTTTGTTTCGTTGTACCTTACAGCTAAAATATATGATTCACTAAATGAGTCTAAAGAAAAGGTTCTTATTGTCCACTTGTAACTTGTAATTAAACTAAGAGATTTTGTTGGGTGCCTACGACAACTATGGGCGTAACGCATTCGGCGACAGAAAAACTAGCTATTAAATATTATATGGCTCTAATTAAAAAAAAACAACTAATTCGTATCGCTTTTAAATTTAGTTTCAACAATCGCTTTAATTACTACAGTGCGATGTTATTTGACTTCCTAAACTCAAATCAACAGCAAACTTTCTTCGACAATAATTCGCTTCGGCAAGTTAAAATCATACAAAACACACGAAAAACAGGTGGTTGCATTCGTTTAGCCGCCAACCAAACCAAACCAAACCAAAAAGTACAACAAAAAAATCTATTTTTTTATGAAATATTATATTATTTTTGTATGGTAGCTTCTCATTAATTCTTAATTACTTGAAAGATTCGTTTGGGCATTGAAGTAATAAGGATAAATTAATTAAAGTAACAAGATTCTTAACGGTGTTCAGCTGACGACCATGAGGGATAAACCTTTTGGTATGTAATCCGGACTATAAGCTGGCCATTCAAGAACTGGTAATTTTCTTTTACTCAGACCATCCCTTTGATTGATTTGATACATGACTTCGTACATTAAATTACTGAAAAACTGTCAAATTTACCATATATTCCCCCAAATGGGGATCCAAAACATCTTGCAGGCGATCACAGCAAGTATACCGTTTAACAATTCATTACTGTTCTTGCTCTAAAATCTCTGTAATTCCTCAAATCATGCCAGTATCAGCATTACGAATTAGGACAATCCAAATGAAACTCGTCCGAAATGATAACATGGTTCCATTCACATTGATTTTGTGCTGGATTGTAAATTTGCGTTTTGGCCATATTATACACGAAGAAATTTGAATACACGACTTGAGAGATGAAGTTGTGGTATTTTTTGGTCATTTTTGTGTGGTTATCAATTTAGAGTTCCTCTTAGTACGTGCCTTCACATGTAATTTGAACTGGGATTTAACTGATTATTGCGAACATTTCATTCTGATTAGTTAATATTCCGTGTAATCTCACGATTAGATTAACCCCAGAATCAGCCAAAAACTGGATTATGCCTTCTTGCAATCGTTCTGCTCTTTCCATGACTAGGAAAGGGCGATCCAGTGGCAAAGGAGATAGCTGCACCGGTCTTCATAAGACAGTACCGGGCATCAAATCCCATAAGGGACCTGTGGTTCCCTCCTGGTGAGGCTTGACTATCCTAGTACGTGGTATCAATAAGTCTAGTAAGCCATTATATGGCCGGCATGATCAACAGGTTGTTAGAAGATGATAAGAAAACCCCATATCAATGTACTTCAAAAATAACAATCAATAACAGAGAGCTAACCTAATTGAAACCAGTTCGAGTGCACAATCATGATAGAATTGACTAAAATGCGCCGCTTAACGAATGCATCGACACTGTATAACGTGATCCTCAACTGGTTACGTTTCTACTACGACTGTTAGGATCGACAATATGGTGGAATATTGGGGACAGAAAATGCGCTTTGTTTTTGCTACCATTCTACTTGTACGTTGATAATGTGTGTACGGTACCACTTTTAGCTTACCATTTCGTCATCAGAATCGGACTCGGCATCGCTTTCGGGCGGGGAAATTGGTTCCGCGCCGCGTCTCGTCAGGTCACCGATCAGGATCCGTTTGTCTTGGATAAGCGCCAGCTGATAAGCCGTCATCCCCGCGTACGTAACCGCTTCCAGCGAGAGCAGCGGACACTCGTCGAGCAAAAAGTTTGCCAACTCCTCGTTGCCCTTCTCGATGCTGATGTGCAGTGGAGACATTCCGGATTTTCCTTCCTACGCGCATTGTGCGGAATCGGTAAATGATTGAGAGTGATATCATCAGATTGGATTGGTCCCCCTTGCGATTAGGATTCATGCCAATATATTTACCCTTGCGTTGATATCGGCCCCAGCGTCGATTAACGATCGAATTGCTCCTATGCTGCCAGCTTCGGCCGCTAAATGAACACACGTTTTGCCTGCAGGAAAGTTGAAAAGAGGGAGGGAAAAAAAACTAGTGATAAGTAATGTAACTAAATTATACCCGCTATTCGTGGTGCCGTTTATCTATTCCAGGTGGTACACATAGCGGGGCGGTAATTCGGCCAAGAAACGAATACGCAAACACACATGCGGAAACCGCGCAAATGTGGAATTTCCCATCCACGCTGGATATAGCAAAGTAAAGAAAAAAAACAACAAAACCTGATCGTAAACACTTTCACGCCCCACCTCAACCGCTGGGCCCTAATACTACGCACGGTATGTCGGTATGGGTCAGACGAACATGGAAACATTATCGCTGTCTACTGTGATGCAAAAGCTTTGATTTTTAACCATCGTTGCATGAACTACACTGAACGGTACATGATAATATATAAATGGAAGTATAAAAAAAACAATCCTACGTAAAGAAAAAACAAACAAAAATCCCACGGATCGGTTCAAAAACATAGCGTTTTTGTTGAAGCATCTGCGTGAATACTTCCACACACACACACATACAACAGATCCATGCGCTTTTGAATGGCGTGGTGGAGGTATGAGGTCCGCATGACGTTGTACACAAAATAACTGGGAAAAACCCAACATATAACAGCAGTTCGTTCGACGGCGTGCGATTGCAATCCGCGAGCCCCGTATTTCCCAGTGGACGACGACGATGATGATGATGATGTGCCCACGGGATTTCTATGAATGTGGGAAACACACACCACGTCGCGCGCGGGAAGTAGAAAGTTAGGGTTTCCCAAATCGCTTCAAAAACCAGACCTTTTGCGAATCGGGGAACACACGTCCGCTTCTTCGTCGGAGGGTTCGATTCGGCCACCAGACACGGACGCACAACATGCCGCATGCCGTGATTCATTTACATTCCTCTGTAAAACGGTTTTAACCACCAAAATAAACACGATTTTGCGCAGATGCCTGCTAGGATCGTGCTTCATTTACTAAATTTAGCGCGGCACTTTTTATAATTAGAAATACCCATGCTGCTGGATACCGCCCCTGTCTATTTTCGCCTCATATTCATAGCTATCTCTCGTTCTGTTGCATCGCAACCGCGAGACGGGGTTTTATGTATGATTAAAAACGGCACAACGACGCTTTGACCGTAAATGGAGATTTTTAAAAAAACCACCGAACGAGGAATAGATACCAAAAATATGCTCATACCCTCCTTCTCCCGCTGGCACTTACCTTCGTAATTCCATGATTCCATGTCTAGTGGCACTTTTGTTTGGGATACACCTTGCGGTATCTCGTTGAACGATGATGGCGGTGCTAGCAGTTCTTTGACGATGTTCACATTGCCCGCACTGCTGGCCAGATGGAGCGCGGTGTTGCCATCCACGTCGCGTATGGATCGATCGAGCCCCGCAAGCAACAGGCGCCGTACAATTTTGGGCTGATCCGTCACGACGGCTAAATGCAGTGCCGTCTGGCCGTCGTCGTTCTGGATGTTAAGAAACTGGCGCGGAAGATTGGTAACCAGCTTGGCAATAAGCTCATCGTTTCGTTCGTACACGGCCAGATGCAGCTGGCTGCAAATAAAGAAATCAAACGAAGGCCCTATGTTTATGCGCCTACACCAAACCAAACACCAGCCAGACGGTGGCCCGACTTACGTTTCGCCCATTTCATCTTGCTGGAAACTTTTCATCCAGTCGCGCTTCATCAAACGGTCGAAGCGTTCGCAGATGTCGGTCAAGCCCGTATCGTGGGAACTGACCTCCTCATCCGGAATCATACCCGAGTCCACGTTGGAACACGGCTCCTCAACGATGATTTGTTTCTCACTCGGGGCGGGTGCCGTATGCGTACCACCGACGTTTGTTGGATTGCTTTCCGACGAACTACTTTCTTCCGCCCCGATAATCTCGGACGAGTTGAGGTTATGGCCCGAGAGAAACCCCGAATCGGTATTCACACTATCACAGTAGTCCTTCTTTTCACACAGCGGCTGACCACAAGCATCTGTAAGCGAAACGTTATTCATTGCTGATCCTCGCGATGGATGCATTTTTTTTCACAATCAGCCCTATTTGCTCTACAGTGTTAACAGCGGGTGTGTATTAGCGCGCACTAATCAAAACTAATCGATCGAATTCCTTCGCGAGTGTGTGTCCGCGAGTGGGCTGTCGTCAATAGCGATAAAAATCATAAAATGGCGTACGATCAGAGACAGCCGTAGAAGAGACCACAATCGCACGATGCACTTCCGTTGTTTGGTGGGCTACAATCGAAACTGACAGCAAATGGTACAATCGCACGCGGACGATGTCGGACGAAGTGTAGGGTTGAACGCACAAATTAACTTTTTTGGGGGAACTACCACGCAGCACAACCTCGCGCAAGCAATCGAAGGGTATGTGTGCGTAAGTAAAACACTTTGCCAAACGTCAATGGTGTGTACAGCACGGCGTAGAGTACATAAGCAAGTATATAACGAGATTCACACTGTCGATTTTGACCGCATCAAATTGCAATGCGAGCTCATAGTCCTGCAAGAAAACAGATTAGCGAGTCACAAAAAAAGATGATAAGCTGCAAAAAACCGACCATGTTGTTTTTCTACATTTGTAAATATTTTTTCTCATCAAAACTCATTGTATAATGCTTGATTTTATATCAAATGCGTCCTAGAAATGGTAAAAAAACATTTCACGTTTTGCTCATAAACTGTCAAACCAAATGTCAGTTAAACTTTGACAGCACAACATTGTCAAGTCGGGTATGTTTGTTTCGGCCTCGGGAGCTCGGTTACGAAACAAAAGCATTTACAATGTTTAAGCTCGTAAACTTATTTAAAACAGTTTCAATTAATGGCTTCACTCGTTTCAACGCTACCTCAGCTATAGCAGCCAGTGCGAAAGTAGATCAGCGACCACCACGTGCAGTATGGTTGGAAAACCTCGACACGCTAGATCCACACCATACCGGCATTATGGAACTGGACAGCTCAATCTTTGGTGCTGCGCCGCGAATCGACATCGTACACCAAAACATTGAATGGCAACGGAAATACCGGTTTGTAAGCTACGCACACACGAAAACAAGGAACGAGGTACGGGGAGGTGGAAGGAAACCGTGGCCCCAGAAGGGGTTAGGAAGAGCCCGCCACGGTTCGATTCGATCGCCCCTGTGGAGAGGTGGTGGGATTGCCCATGGCCCAAGATCACCCACAACCCATTTCTACATGCTGCCGTTCTTCAACAGAGTGTTGGGGCTAGTATCCACCATGTCGATTAAGCTAGCGCAAGATGATTTGCATGTGGTAAAAGATTTGAACATCCCCACGGAAGATCCTCAGTACCTTAAAGATTTGATAGTGGCTCGTCTCTGGGGTCCCTCGGTACTGTTTGTCGACACGTCCGATATTCTGCCCAGGAATATATCGATTAGTGCGGAAAGCATAGCGCACGTTAATTTGATGCCAACGTATGGGCTGAATGTGTACTCGATGCTTAAGCATAATACCGTCGTCCTAACGGAAAGTGCAGTGCGGGATATAGAGCAGAAACTGTTGGAGCATTTAAACCGCAACGATGCACGAGCACAGATGAGCAAATTTAGACATGATAAATAAAGCGTATCCAGATGCAGATTGATTTAAAAACGCTAATTTTTTATGTCTTTTCTTCGTTCACTGCTCTCCCAGCAATTTGTTCCTTATTTTCCAGCGCAATTCGGAATGATCGTTCTCACCCGGCAGCTTCTGTTTGTATTTGTTCCATTCCTTCTTATAGGAATGGTACAGCGCAACGGGGTCACTTCGTCGTATCGATTGACTGCTTTTCGGTCTTATCCCTGCAAGATTTGTGACAAATAAGATGCAGCAACAAGCGGGTCATTTCTAATAGGTTTACTTACACATCTTGTTGGCAATTTGGTTGTTTTTACAAGGCGCCGTTTTATGAGTTGGTGTAAGGTTTTCCTTGTCCACAGGTACAGCTGCTGGTTCGGTGTGTTTCGGCCGAGAATGTTTCGCTAGGTAGCTTGCAGTTGTTTCCGTATGTAATCTATCAAATACCGTCTCGGGTGCGGCATTACCATCTTCACTGCCATCGTTTTCAGCGCACTGTTTTGCATCGTATCTGATGAGTTTCTTCAAATCTGCGACAAATGAGACGAGTGTTTGGATTAGCGATAAGTACTATAAAAAGAAGCAGGTTTAGTGAACTTACCTTTTTGAAATTCTTTCAACTGCACTATAGTTATGTTGCGGTACCCCAAATGATTCAAATGGCTTAGGATTTCTCCCGCGTCTAGAGCGTCCATGTTGGGCAACAGTGTGGGTTTTTTTTATGCAAACCCAGACGCAACCGCTTTGTACGATATGTTTGCACTTACGAAATGAAGAAAATCGTTGCTGATTGTGGATAAAAACACTTAACTTAAGTGAATTGAATATTTGTTTATTTTACAAGCCTGTGCTTACATACACAAGCTCCCAAACATTTAAAGCCGCCCTTCTTCTTCCTCTTCTTTTAACGTACGAAATTGCAGGTCGGTCAACATACGCGGTAGTTTGACAGTTTGAATCCATGATGTTCGAAACGTCTGACGTTTGACGTCGGATTGGAAATGGTAATTTGAATCGTCAAACACAAGGTGGTCGGAAAAGGACCGTTAGAAGTGAAATAAGAATGACTAAATGTTTTTTTTTATGATAAATAATACAATATATTTGTGTAAATAACATGATATATATTTTTAAACTGAAGAAAAACATATTTTTTTAAACATTAATACTCACCTAACATAGATCGAGATCAGGAGATATTTCTTTTTAAATAATAAATTGTAGGAAACATTCGAAACTTTTCTTTAGTTTTGGCCCTTCGATGGGACTTAAAATTTGATTAGCCACACTTGTTCAACAGCTATACATATGGATTAAGTATAAGCTGTCACTGCATGTGGTAGTAGCACGAATAATTGCCACCATCGAAAGGGCAAGGATTAAAATGGTGAAATATTTGCAGTTCAGCCATACATACAATAGAACTCATTACAATGCTCCACCGTTCAGTGAGCACCATGTAGCGAAAGCATTTGAAGCACATTTCATATTCAGCAGACATTACAATGTTTTTTTGTTCAACCTCTGCCTGCTCGCTCTCTTCAACGCTGTGAGAAGATTAATATTAGCAAAGGAAATAATCAAGAATGGAATACAACTTGCAATTTATGGCACATTTTATGTACATACGCGCGCTAGCAGCAATCTTTTCACAAAGAAAGAAACTTTCGCGCAAAGTGCAATAGCAATCTAGCAGGCTAGGTCCGCTTATGTACAGCAGGATCTCGTTCGGTTTTGTCGCAACAGTTCAAAACTTCTGGCGCACATTCCACCGAACCTGCAAGACGATATTGTATGCACTTTTATTTGGTGGTATCCAAATTCTAAAGGAAGTTGATTGGCATGGGGGGAAACCATCGCAAGCAGAAGACGAAGAAGAAGGAATCCCCCCACTCCCCATCCACCCCGTTCTTGGACAACGCAAGCATGCCCTATGTTGGCGGGTTCCAACGGGCGTAGCAGCAGCAAGCATCGGAATAGCGCGCGTTGACTCCGCCTATAGTCGCGGCGCATGCCGATACGAAACGACGTCGTTTCCCGAGCGAAGCTTGATATTAGGTAAACAAACAGCACGCCGCACAAGACTTTCGGCGCAACCAAGTTTCCCGACGTCCGATATCTGGGAAAAACATAATGTACTAACGATTTTGTACAGATGCACTCGGTGTGCTTTTTAGTGCCCAGATAGCGTACCGATTCGCCGGGCCAGTATACGGTTGATGTACATGTACAAAATGGGCTATCCCTCCGAAATGTATATGTGGACAAATCTGGGTACGGTACACCTAACGGGAGCTCCCCATCGCGACAAAACCATTCGAAATCGGAAATATAATGCAGGTGTTTTTCTTTAATTTTCAGCTTTTCTTTGTAAGCTCCTTGCGGGGAGGGTGGGGGTGGTATGCAAATGTACATGGCGCGGCAAGACAATAAGCGCGAAGCGCAGTACATATAGTATAACACACACTTGGTTATTTGTTTCCGACGAAACGAAATTGATCACGCTTCTAAACGGTTGCCGAGTATTATTCACAGTAGGAATTACTTCTTTCCTTCTGCTTTTTTCCACCTTTCTTGCAGTGATGCAATTTTTAGTGCAAAAGTTCCCATGAAGAAATAAATCGATCTCGTTGTGCAGTGTGTGTATTTGTGCGTGTTTGTGTGGCGTAGTGTCGATTTATGCTAGATATACGTATGTAGATAACAGATATGAAGGTTCTTGGGTAAAGGATTTCCCTTTTTGCAAAACGTCTGAAGTGATCACGGCTCGAGTGGCGTTGGGAATTGATCCCGGCTGGGAAGTTAGTGAGTGGAATAAGTGATTCGGGGGTTTTCCGATTAAAAATTTAACGTTTTTCGGGGAATGTTTCAGAAGTGAAAAAAAAAAGAAATGGCACAATTTTTTGCACTAAAGTTCCAAAAGCTAGCCTTCAGAATCTGTGAATAGTGCTACATATAGCAGATATGATCTTGAGAAGGAAATATTTTAAAAACCAAGCAGGAAATGCATTTTCCAGTGAGTTCTAGAAGCAATTTTGTGCTATTTTGTATAAAAAGACAACTCTTTTGTCTATCCTGGGACAACACAACAATTTAACGTTTTGAGGAATGATGCAGAAGTGAAAAAATGTCTCATATTTCATTGAAAACTTCCAAGAACTAGTTATCAGGATCTGTGAAACGTCCTACGTACATATGGTAGACATGATCTTGAAAAGGAAATGTTTAAAAATCATGGCAATAATGCATTTTCTAGTGAGTTTTGTGCTATTTATGTGTAAAGACAACTCATTTGTCTATCTTTTTTTTGGCAAATTTTATAATAAGCTTCCAAGAATCTATGAAAAGTTCTGCATCTAGCAGACATGATCTTGAAAGGGAAAACTAAAGAAGTAATATATATGCAAAATGAGTTTGGAAATGCAGTTTTGTGCTATTGATTGATTGATTTTTGCTACACAGAAATTGTCCGTTGTTGGGAATGGTCTTGAAGTGAAACAATGCCACAAATTTTGTACTATAGTTCCAACAGCTAGTTATCAGGATCTGTGAATAGTCCTATAAATAGCAGAGATGATCTTTGAAAGGAATTGTTTGAAATCCAAGAAAGTAATATATTTTAAAAGTGATTTTAAGAAGCATTTTTGTGATATATTTCTAAAAAGACAATTCATTTGTCTATCTTTTCTTTTCCTGGGACATAACAAACATGGGACGTTTTGTGGAATGATTGTAGGAGTGATTAAAATGCCACAAATTTTATAATAAACTTTGAAAAAACTTGCCTTCAGAATCTGTGAATAGTCCAGCATATAGCAGATATGATCTTGTAAAGGAAATGTTTAAAAATCATGAAAATAATGCATTTTCACAGAGAGTTCTAGAAGCAGTTTTGTCCTATTTATATAAAAAGACCAAGAATCTGTGAAAAGTCTTGTACAATGCAGATATGATCTTGAAAAGGAAAACTAAAGAAGTAATATATTTGCAACATGAATTTGGAAGCAGTTTTGTGCTATTGATATAAATAGACATCTCTTCCGTCTAACGTTTTCTTTTCCTAAGGCAACACAAAAATTGTCCTT
>KB663733.1:268182-295454 GCA_000349025.1 Anopheles minimus | reverse complement strand
GCAAACTGAAGTACTAAGCTCTGCAAATATGTGAGATGTGAAAATGGAAGATTTTCTTGAGTGTGTTTTTGCCACCGGATGGAAGATGGTGATAGTAATGTTCTGATTGGTATAGAAACATGGTGCAATAATTCTCGTCCCTTCGTTTTGTGTCGGTGAAGGCATTGCCCATTGAAATCAACCCTGGCCCCTCGTCTCTCGGCTGTGTGCAGGTTTGCCCAGTTGCTGGGAAGTGTGAACAATTACACAAGCCACATACACCGATGAATGGCATTGCCATGAAATTGATTGTTGCACCACTGATAACGGGACAAACATCAAACGGAATGCAGGAACTGCACTCAACATCTTGCGATTTGTGAACCCCCTTGTTGTGAAGCTGGTCGTCGTCGTCATCGTCGTTGTACGGTGTCATCATGTTTGCTATTCATCATCTTGTGTCATCAGACGATAAAACGCTCATTTCCCATTTCAAAGGATTTCAATAAGAAAACCCATCACCAACGGTTTGTGTCTAATCCACACTCCTGTGCGACGCATTCAGGGCAGGTGGAAACTATACTGTTGACCTTTTACGTTTTGTCCCGTCGAAAAATAGCCCCGTGTTTTGTCACTCGGTTCAACTTAGTTAAGTGCAATAAGGCGCACCGTGCAAAAGGAGGAAATGCAATGTTCTCACATTCTAGTTGGAAAGTATTCTGGAATAACCCCGTACCGGGCAAACATAAACAGCTTATAATGCACACATTTCATAATGAACGGGGTGAGGGCGCGTGTTTTTTTTTCGTTTTGAGAAAGAAAGAATCGTAAATATATGACTGAAGACCCACTGTATTGGGAAAGGAAAGTCTAGACCTTGGGTTAAAAAGGCGGAAGCATAACGCTGCTGCTATACACACCTATATGTACCTTCAATGTAGCAACACACGGCAGCAGCAGCAGCATGAAAAAAAGCCCTCAAACAGTTTTGTGTTTGGTAGCAGCAAAACACTTCAACCTGTTTTTTTTTGTGTTTGAAGCAACAAAAAAAAAGGGTCTAAAGTCTAAAGGTAATAAAGCGAAACACGTTTTCTCATACCGGGCGTCAGCGCTGAGAGTAACAAAATGTTACAAAATTGATTTAACATTTCCCGCATCCCGAATGCGGTTCGGTGTAGAAAGATGTTTCCGAAAGTAATATACATTAACGTCAGCGAGTTTAATAATCTCACTCACTCACTCGGTGGCGCACACATAGATTGGGTCCTGGGTCTTGGGTGTTTTGCACGCTTAGCTACTATGTGTGTGGATGCTGTGCTGGTGCATCGGGATGGAAATGTGGACAATTTGTAGCAGGGTTAAGAAATTATCGTACCTCGACGTATCGACGACTCCTTGGGACTCCTTGGGAGATGTGGTGCGCACAACTATTATTGTGCCAGTGCTATCGATTATTCCACCGATTAATGTGCAGTGATCGGTTTCCAGTTGCTGCACCGTGTCTCGTTTGAAGAAATGCGAACTGCGAACTGATCTTGTTGGCGAAACCCCGCCAGGGAGACAAGAAAATCATGTTTTTAAAATGCAAATAGCCGTGGCGTTTAATCGATCATTTATAATGATAATTAATGAAAGTATTTGTGAGGTTTTAGAAAAGCAAAAAAAAAGAAACATAAATGGTAGCTTGATAATTAGTTTTTACAATTTATGCTACATCGGCTGTCGCTGTTCGCCAACAAGCTTTTCCAAGGACCGCGATCCGCCAGCATTTGCAGCACCAGACCAGACGGCCATATGTGCGTATAATTATAGGGGGTTTATTGGGTTGTCCTTCCGTTTCAGCTTTTGTTTCATCTCTGTGTTTTTTTTTTTTATAATAATAAAACAATTTATCAATGAAACTTCACGTCCATGTTTCAGTCGGCAGGATTTGCATCTTTTGCTTGGTGCAAAAAAGAGAGAAAAAAGCATTAAGAACTTGCCATTTTATAATGTAATGAAATGCATACGTAATGAAGCAGGGCCATGTCCGGTCGGGAAGCGAGGGGATGAGGGGAAGGGTGGAGGGTCGCACAATATATTTATGGGGCCGTGTCAACTCCAAACGACTCAAACGAAATGTCGATCGAGCCACCCCGATCGGGCGCCCCAATGCGATTGTCAACAATGCGTCTGTCCTGGGCTGGAACGTTGCGCCAGCGTTGTACAGCAGCAGCAGCAGCTTCAATATTTTATGCAGAACTAGAGGATCGCGTCTGGGTAATTATAATAATTATCGTCGCTCGTACGCTTCATCTCCGCGCAGCGGCAAGTAGCCTCAATTTCCTGACGTGCCGGTGCGCTTCTAGATACGAGCGCGTTAGTGGCAATATAATATAATAAAGCAAACCGTTTGCTACGGGTTGTAATGCTATAAAAAAGGGACTAACAACAAAAAAACTGTTTGACCGTGTTTCGATGAGGCATCGTTTTGCAATGCATATGACAGATAATGGAAGAAGGTTGTCGATATAAGGTCGTCAAGAAATTATCGGCGACTTTGTTTATTAATTTCAATTTTCCTACTTTCATTATGTGGAATTTGAAATCATTTTTCTATCGTCTGTATTTCAGTTAAAATTATTCGAAAGTTTATGGAACACAAAAACCCAACTGGATAAACAAATCATTTTAAATATTGTATGAAAATCCTTGGAGCATTGACGAAAGAATCCGGAGTCTAACTCCGAGTAGAGATTTTAGACGACACGGAATTCGTCATCGAATAATTCTGTAGTAAAATATAGAGTCATAACCTTGATGGCCGCGATAAGGCATAACATTGGGAGACTATTGTGAGAATCAGCAAAATTGGGGCTAACAATACATATAATCAGATAATTGAAGTCTTTAGTAACAGCTGGAGTGTAATCCATGAATTTACTCCGGCTTTTCCATTCTTCCATTCCATTCCATCTTCCATAACTTATTGATTGGGCATTCCAAATCCTTGGAATTAGACGAACCACTTCTGGCATATCTGAGCACTTAGGATATCCTTCCCTTAAATTGTACTGCGTTTTTTAGCAGCTTTTTCGCACATTTTTGTTTTGTAGAAATGAAATAGCATTTCACATAACAACTCTTGAGAAAAATACAATCATTTTAAGACCGTGCACAAGAGTTTACTTAAACGTTATTGTAAGACGACTCCTTCTTCTATGACAGCTATAACCACGAGAGGTCTTGGCCTTCCATCACATTTCTGGCATCTTTGATTTGTATTTGTCTGCGGCGAGTTAATGTTATGGATGATCGGTCCAGATGAGATTTTGGAACAGTCATGTCGTGTGAGACTGGTGCCTCTACCATCTTTATCACCGAGTTGCCCTAGATAAAATAAGACAAGGGTAGAGTAAATTTGATTTAGATTCATGAATGATATTCCAGAGCTTATCTTTTAACCAAATTCTATTGTGGTTAATGAAGATTAATTATTTACCAAAGAAGACGAAAGATACAAAATGATATGCATTTTTTATAATTCGTTTACACACTGCAAGTCTTAACAAGCTGTAATAATATTCTTTGGTTCAGCCATACTTATAAATATGTAACTACAATAGCTGAATCTTTTGAAATCCTTGAGCCCTTGGACACATGATCCGAATAGGCATCTGTACACCGCTCCAAATAGTTGCTAGAAATTTTTATACCAAACGATCCTTCTCACACATTCATTCATGAAACGGTAACGTCAATAAGGCCATTTCTGGCTAGTTTTACTTAACAACAGGTATAGTAAGTCTTCCGTACGGGAGCACGGTCCAGTTGGGATTTTGGATCGATCCTGCCGTGTGAAACCGCACCCTCAGTCCGTTACTTAATTTTTGTTTGTTTATGAATGGTTTTAAATGTTTAGCTTAAACTTAAACCTAAATTTGGACACAATCGACCTTGACTGGGAGACATTTTCCTCCTCCAAACTGATGCACTTATCCCGACTGTACTCATCTGAGTGGTTTAAAATTATTGGTATAATTGAATTTAAATTCGCGCTTTTTACCGATGCCCCAAAAATGAGAATAATATTCCAAAATAAATCCTTAAACAGAACTCAAAAATATGAATACATTTTCTTCGGCTGCAGGGACAAGTGAAGCAGTTATTTTCATTTCCATTTTCAACAATGTCTCTAAATATAAATTCTTCTCTTGACTAGACTTATTGATACCACGTACTTGGATCTCGGTCAACGGTCCACAATATGGAGGAACGGTCCGGATGTGATTCGATCCATGGTCTTGTCATGTGTAGACTGGCGTCACTATAACCTATATCAAGAAATGCTGAATTTTTGTCAGTACATAAATGTTTAGAAATTCAAAAAACTTTCGAGCGACATCTTAGGATTCGAATGGATCTTCTCCGAAAAATCGAAACATAGAGGATCATAAACAATCAGGATACTAAAATCGAACACTAAACCTGTCACCTGTCATAATCAGTTTGAAAATGACAGCGACATGGATAGCAAAACCGTTACAAAAAAAAACCCTTTTTCCAGAGACTATTTGTAAAACATTTCGAACTGCGTGCAACGAAGCATCGAGGATAATAATTCACAACAGCTGGGCAAATGTTGTGACTAATGCAATTTCACAAGCACTTGTGCATTAAAATGTAGGTGGGCATGCGTACGGATTAACTCGCAGGAACATGTGCTTAGATAATGTGCAAAACTGCACTTACCACCCGTCGAATCGAACCCATTACTACGTTGTTGTCTGCACCAACCGTATTGGGTGCAAGCACCGAGATCGATGCACTTACAGTTGCAGTGGCAGTGGCAGAATGCAGGTTCGAAATCGAAAGAAAACGATCACCACCGCCCCGGTCCCGGGCGGACAGCGGTATGGGTTACGGTTGTACAACAACAATTAATATGCAGATGGAAATAATTGCCTTCAATCCATCGGAAGGCGTACGGCATGCGGCGCGCTGCATATTGTGCATATGCCCTTCGGAAGGGCGGAGAGTGAATGGGATGGCATGAAGCCCGATCCTAGAACCTGTTATATAGTTGTTGTTTTTGCAGCCGTATGGTCGTTTGTTTGCCCGTTTATTTAACGCCTGTTTTTTTGCAAAACTCCCAGTGCCTAGGTTGGTGGTTTGCAATAAAGATTGGCTGTGCACTTTCGGTGTCATATGGCAAATTGATGGTAGGAAATGAACATTTAAGGGACTTACAAGCGCGCATACCAGATATATATATATATTGTGTGTGCATTATAAGTGCATTTTTAATCGATGTGTTCTTTAGATTGTTGTGGAAGCGAGGGTGTCGGAGGTTGAGGAGGGTTTGTGGGGGAGAGGTCTCGCCACCAAAAGCCTCCGTTTGCAAAGGCTCGGGGGAAGGACCAGTGGCCAGGAGTGCGGGTGCACGGTGTTCCCGTGCATGTACGCGCGAGGAATCCGATGAGGGTGATGTTGCACGCAGTTTTCTACGTCATTTCCATAGCGGCAAAGTGCAAAAGATCAATTGCCATTTGTACGTTTGCGAATCATGCTTAACCGTCATGCAACCAGAACACTGGGGCCCCCGTACAGTTCCCGAACATAAGGCAAAAACATGAAACAAAAAAGGAGCACCTTTTGGGTATGATTTCGAATGTTTACACGCGATATTTATGTTGCGAGGCAAGCACCGGGCCGCGAAACCCGAAACATACAGTGACGTTGTTTTTCGGTGAATGATCAGAGCTTCGCATGTTATCGTGCGCTTTGGATAAATCATTCGGAAAACATACACATCGTGGCCGGTCAAGTTGTTCAGCGCCGGTTTTATGTGTCGTTGATTTGTGTCTACCGTTGGGTGGAATGTATTTTTTAAAGAAAATCCACTCCTAAACGGTATCCCAGGAGGATAGTTGGGTGGAGTGGTTGTTACCAAAGACCGGCCAAGCATTTAGATAAAGAATAATTCGGATTGATGGAGCATATCGATGTGTTCGGTCAAGATTTAGCTCCCGAAGGCCGGGCTGTACGTCTAGGGATCGGGCAGTTTACCCAGATTGATGAATTGTGTCCGTGATTCGCAATCAATCTCACGCGAGCTTAAACATGTCAAGTAGTTCACCAGACGCAAATCGAACCGGACCCATTTAATTTCCATCCAATCGCTCTCCAATTCTCCGGCAGGGGGAAAACCCTCGGTGTACACTAGCACGGTATGTAAATATGCGTGTTCCGTATCCGCCGCTCTAAGTACGCACAATTAATTTAAAGGCAATAAAATTCAATCGGAAGTACGGTGGCGTCGGGTCGGGGGAGACAAAAAAAAAACCGCCACCCGAACACATATGCAAGGCGATGGCAGTGGTTCACACAACATTTATCCCTCGTCAGTTCCGCTTTCAATATTTATTTCGCTTTGCCTTTTTGATTCGGAGGTTTTGGCGTGGTTTTTCGGTGTTGCTGGAAAATAGGTTCCCATTCCAACCAATATGTGTGCACTGCTGTGTGCTCTGGGGGTTCGGCGCTACCCTAGGGTGGAATGGTGTTTTCGCTAGGGCATTGTCAGATGCTTTCCAGTGCGTTGCGTGGAGATGCGTGGGAGAGTGACGAATGGATGGATGGACGGATTGCGTACGGGTTGTGGGTGTGAGCCCTGCGAAAAACACCCATTTGACAGTTGTGCACTTGTTGAGCAGGAAACTAGCATTCACCAATCGGTCTGGTGTGACCAATGCTATATATCAAAACAACACAACATAGATTTGTGTGTTTCAAATCGCAGTTAAACAACTATTCGTTTGTTAAATAATAGATGACGTCCAAGAGTGTTGGAAATGGAAGTGAAAGAACTCAATCATCCATCGCTAGTGAATGTCGTCCATCTATACTTTGTTTCTAAATGTTGGAAGTGTTTTATTTCCCATCTGTGGCCAATCAGAGTATTAATTTTATATTTTTCATAATAGCCTGAGTTAGGAGTATCAAGTGGATAATATTACAATCGATAATATTGAGGATATTGAGTAACAACATCGAATAAATTGAGCGCCTATCTTCAAACGGCAGGACCGGGGATCAAATTCCATCCGGAGCATTCTCCAAAGACTGAGATTTCCCAAACACTGGAGGACCATTAATAAAAAAAAAGTCATCTAGGTCACAGTTATGATAGACAGATCCTCAAGGATTTCTGATGGTAACTTCAAGCTCGAGCTGATGACCATCTTCTTCTACGTTATGAACTTATATGTCCTATATAACTGTGTGAGTGTTGTTATACATTGAATATCTTCGTCTCAAATTTTGTCTGTAGTGTGTAATCATCTAACCGTCGAAATAGACATATTTCTCACAAAAAGTCCAAAGATCCATAGTCCAAAAAATCGTCAAGTTTTCAACGTGTAGATTAATATAGCCCAACTTTGGCTGTCCTCTTCGTTGTCTCTTATTCGTTTATTAGTTGATAACAAACGATTAGAAGTTCGTTAATAAATTTACAAGCTATTGATTATGTAGATAATTAATATTTATTTTGGGGTTTCAAAATCATAGATGAACGATACAGACGAGCACTTCTTCACTGAACTGAAGCATGACTTTTTTTTCCATAGATATATTCGTCAATATGAAATCAATGAACGATTGTAAGCTTTAGTTCAGAAAAAAGGTAATAAAATGCACTTTCACAAACAATTTTCTTCACTCGTGAAAACAAACCATGATTTTAGAGCAGTTTCACGAGAGAAGTAGCTCTCTTAGCAATTTGGGCTACTTTTGAGAAATTTTGCGCTATGTCTATTTCGACGGTGACACAAATTTCTGCATTCTAACCTAAAACCTAAATGATTGGTTGTTAAACTCATTTGTCCATGTCATATACTCAGAAAAAATCATCTTTGTACAGAAAAATTCAAGCCGAACCCTAATGTGAGGACATCTACGAACACATCTTTTTTACGATATTAATGTCTGATGGAATTACCACATAGTCGGTTTTGGCAAATCTTGAGCATTTTTGGGACACTCTTGCTGTCTTGCCGAAAGTATTGCTCTACCGAATGTAAAGGTCCAGGCTTCGAATGTTTTCTGAAGATCTCCATTATTCGTGCGAGTTGTAATAATCATAACGTCCCCCATATCAATTGTGTCGGTAGCAAAATCGTGCCTAACGTCTCAAATCTCCCAAGCAGTGTACCATAAATTTCTATTTTCTAACCTGTACAACAGTGAACTGGTTGGTACATTCATTCTTCCCGTAGCTCAGTAGCTTAACCCAATTTGTGGTGAGGTTTAGAGAGCTGGAATACTTCCATGCCTGCCCATGCAATTTTAGAAGTAGGATGAAGTGGTGAATGAAAACCACACATTGTGGTTTTTTCTTACATTTAAGCCGAAATCGTTCCTAATCCGACGACAACCTGTTGTTGTATTTGGAAGCAGTTGTTGATAGTTTTTATTTATCATTTGAGGAATGATTTGGGTGATCAGATGACTGCAAAATGCTATTATTATAACTCTGATTAAAGAGAAAGACTTAGGACACTAGCAAATTTCAAAAATTCAGAGTAATTCTATCCAATGTCCACAGCCGGGCCACCGTGATTTGCTGTTAAATCAAATAAAAAGCAAATAAAATCAACATTACCCTATAGCCAAGGACATCCACGAACACATAATTACTTAACTTCCCCCAAAACATAAAGAGATAAAATGGAACAGAATGTGAAGAAAGATAGAACAAAAAAATCTGGATCTGGATTTGAAACCACCAAGCTATTAATCTTCTTCTTCTATGGCACTACAACCTCGAGAGGGCCCTTGGTCAACCAATTCTGGAGTCAGTGACGGGAGTTTATCCAGGAACACGATGGTTATTTAAGAATTAAGAATGAGAGTTATTAAAAATTGCACTCAAATATATCACATTCAGTACAGAGGAGCGTGGAAAAGTCAATTATATAAGTTCAATAATTATGAATAATATTTACATAAATAGTTAAAGAGCAATCAGTCATATAATTTGTGTCTACTAAGTGTCTACTCTAAATGAATAAAGTAACTAAAAACCAAAACAGTGCAATAGAAAAAATAAAAAGAGTTATAACATAATTTCAATGTGAGTTAATTATGTAACTATAATCTTATTCTAATGCTTGAATAAGATTGTTTTCATAGTTAGTCAAGTTTTTTACGGCCGTTCTTCAGAGAAAACACAAATACATACAAAAATAACTTAACTTCATAAATTATTAATGGTTCAAACTTTAGTGAATTTTACTATTTAATAAATCCCAGAGATTGATATTTACAAGTTGTACTATTATTTTGATACATCTTCGTTTTTTTGTATGATGCTTCCAATTGCGAATAATTTGTCTAATAATTGATTTGAACATTCAATTAGATCTCTTTTCATGCCTTAAGTACTTAATATTTGTAATTACAATCCATCGTAACGGTCAAGGTTGTCATTATAAGCCTAACGTATCTGATGGTTCTTAGCTACTGTGACAGCAAATCTGGTCTTCATACGATAGGATCAGTACCAAATCCCATCGGAACCTTTTCCCCTAGTACGAACAACTTTCTACCAATATATCCACTATCTATCTACCCAGGAAAATCCAACACCGCCCGGCCCGTCACACGCTGAGCTGATATCCTGAATCTACGGTTCTTATGCCATAGAAAAGATAAAAAAAGTCAGAGCAATCTTCTGCCTTGCTGTCGTGGAAAACAACATCAATCGAATATCGAAATATTATGCCACCGAAAGGCACCGAAAGAATCGTGAGGTAGAAGAATAGAATTGATTTCAACATCGGCTTTACAGAGCCACTTTCATCCGGGGCGGGAAACTGGCGCGAAACAACAGGCTGTTTGCAAGCTCGGGCTGAAAGAAACGATGGGTGGAAAAGTTATGCGAGGAATGATCGGAATATAATAAGATACATAACGATAAAAGTAGCTCCAACTGTAGGTTTTTCTCTTTTCACTTTCTCCCACAGCGGAGTTTTTTTTTGTGAACGCTTCTGAATAAGCGAAATATTATTATTTTTCCATATCAGACGACAAAAAAAAACTCCGAAAGATATTACCCATTCCGTAATGATTTTATCCGGTAAGCATGTATGCTGATTCCTGCCAGCATCCCAACCGGCACCGGACCGATTTTCCCTTCGCGGTTGGGTGAATTTGTGTGTTTTTTTCGTCTTTCCCTCCCACTCACCCTATCACCCTCCCCCACACAAGTGCAAGTGCAAACAACAATCATAAACGGGACAATTCCATATCCATATTACACGTTTGACTGACTTTTTTCTTCCATCGGTAAGAGCATTTTCTGGTAAGAAATTCAAGCACCAACCCCCGGGGCAGGGGTGTCTAGCCCTTCCAGGACATTGGCAGTGATAGGAACGTAAATATCCGAATGGAATTGAGTTACGGGCCAGCGTATTGAGTGTTTTGCTGCTGGACGCTAAGATATCGGACGCAGAAAGAGAAGAGTGAGAGAGAATTAAGGAAAAAAAAAGGAAAATTGAACATCAAAAACACAACACAAGAAATAAAAGGGCTGTGTAATAGAAGTGTTTCTGTGCTTGTACAGTGGATAAGGCGATATGAGTATTGAAATGGTTTTCTATTCCTTTTTTTTTGAGGGGTGTGGGTGGATGGAGGTTTTGTGGCCCTGTGGGCAACGCAGCATGCGATTGCATTTTTTTCTCCATACTGGGCAACGTTGGCCCCCTTTTTTAGAAAGAATCGAATCGAAAATATTTGTAAAAATTCCAACCATAAGCTTGTAGTTTGCGTAGCTAGATCAAGCTGTTTGTTTCCGATTCCGGCCAAAAAGCATCCGTCAGTCCATTGTAAATGCGTAATATCACCCGCAGAAGCGGGAAATCATCCTGGGAGTGGTGGAAAAACGTTGCACGTTGAAAGCGGATACTAATGAATGTATTTGATTAACAGCAGGAATTGGAAGGAATGTGGCAGCAAACAAAACCATCCGGCAACTGGTCGGATCCTGAATGTGATGCCTGCCTTGTCTTGCAAGAAGCTGTAATTACTTCCGTAAAAAGTTTAATGAACTTTGAAAATATCTCCTGTTTAATTCATCAAAAGGTTTCGCCTTCCGCTCATTAGACAGTGGGATACCAGGAAGTTACTGTTGATTATGACTTACTCCTTTAATTATAATTGATTTTTTTGTGTGTTCATTATTTCGTTGCGGACAATTGTTTCGGAAGATTCGGAGAGGGTGCTGTTGCTTTTCGTTTGATAAAAGATAAACGATTTCTGGGCTGTTTTCCTTGCCTGCGAGACGATTATGATAGTAGGATAGGACATGCACAAAAAAAAGAAACAGTGTCCTTTGTAAGAAGCCATCCATTTGTGGTCTATTCAGGAGAAGAAGCAAAAAAACTGTTGAAATAGATACTCCTCAACCGCGTTCCGAAGGACATTTTGTGTGTCCATTGCTCTTGGTGTTCCGAGCCACAATGTTTTGCAACATAATGTTTAGGATAATTGAAATAAATGTTTAATTCCAATTTTATCATTTCTTTTCTCTTATTCTGCCGTACAACTTCGAGGTATGAAAATGAAATTACAAAAAAACGCCTCTGTCCTCTCGTTCCGTAACGTTCCCGCGTGAAGTCCGACGAAGATAAAGTGTTTGTGCGTTGAAAGCAATGGGCCAGAAGGGAGCGGTTCTATCTGCCGATTTAAGGCTACAAGGGAGTCGGTGATTTTACGTGCATTCTCCGGTACCCACTCCTTCGGGGGTTCAAACTTCCTCTCTCTTTCGTTCCCTCCCGGAAAAAAATAGGAACCTTGAAGACACACAAGCAGAGTGACAAGTGCTAAAATTATTAAATTTATATTTTCGTGGGAATTAAATATTCTGGGAAGAAAAAGAGATTACATTAATATACGCGCCCCCTGTTTGCGCTAAGCTGAGAAACGCTTTTGCCCGCCACCGGCACCGGCTCCATTATTGTGTCAGGTGTTCAACAGTTTCGGTTAATGTGCTGCAAGCCAGGCAATAGAATTACGTCTGTAATGGCAACGGCAGACGGGACCCGGGCACCCAACGCAAAACGGCCGAAATTTGTGGTTTAAATTAGGTCGTTAATAAAAAATGAATATCCAATATGCTAAAAGCGTATCTTTCTACACTGCCATCGAGAGTAATGCATTCGGTTGATGGTTTCGCTTGATTTTGCGTGTTTGGTTGTGTTTTATCGTGTGGTAACGACAATCAACATCTTTGTGTTTTTGTGTCCTGGCGTACTATGTCACCCGATATGTCCTCGTTTGTGTAGAGAGAATGAGATTTGGAATGATGTCAGCAGTGAAAATGTACGAATTGGATTTAATCTGTTCTAAATACTAATTCAAATCTGAAAGTTAGGCCTATCGGAAGGAGCAATGTTTGAACTATCAGCAAATTTCAAACTTCTCTGTGAAGTAAAAATGTCTGGCCAACGATTATCACGTAGTAAAATAAATTTGAATTCGATTTTTACTTCTCATCAGCTGTTTTCGGTTGGTTTACAAAGGAATATAGAACACTGTGGCATTTGGGTAGAACAGCTCGTAATATACAATATTTTTCGTGTCCCAACAAATTTTCAAAAGATCCTCGCTTCAGCCGTATCTGCTGCTTTGTCGCATATGATGAAATTTACCAATTTATTTATAGTTTTCCAACATTTTCAATCGTTATAATCGACCGACTTATTATCCTTCCATTTGTAGCTTCCGTGACTTAAATCTATCTAGAACTGGATAGTCAGGTCTTCAGTGTGTGATTTTGTGGCAGTTGGCAGTGGCATTTGAACTAGTGATGGGAATATATCGTCCCAAATATCGTTCAAAATGTCCTATAAACAAGCTAGAAATATGAGCTACCGCTCCTAATATAGTACTTATGAACAAAGCTCTAAAAATCGGTCCTTAGTTGGTTCCTATGAACTTTAACTCAACATATCGCGTCTATGAACTGTCGTGAACACCGCTGAGAATGCGTCATCAACCAACGCAAAGACATTGTTATCTTTCCGAGCCCCTAGAATTTAGCACCGTTCTTGCTGATGTTCATCAAAACCTCACTTTTTTACTATTCGTATGAAAGTGTCGTTCTTTTGACCGAACTTCTCCAAATTGCTCCTCTCCCGCCTACGTTTGAATATCTCTTATGCAATTTTTCTACTCCTTTTTATCATTTCTTTTAACTCTTTTTTTTAGTACATAAACGACGCTCCAAAAATCGTTCCTAAGTTCCTATTATCGATCGCTCTAAATATCGCTCCAAATATCGTTCTTAAAAATCCTGGGTGAGCAGTTCCACTCCTTTGAAGGAGTGAACGACAAAACAACCGCTC
The DNA here is from genome assembly GCA_000349025.1 of Anopheles minimus. Lineage (NCBI taxonomy): Eukaryota > Metazoa > Arthropoda > Insecta > Diptera > Culicidae > Anopheles > Anopheles minimus. Next base: position 282,090 of record KB663733.1, on the reverse strand, counting down.
CTTTTTTACGGAACTATTCTCATCATCAATTTGAATCTTTTGAATGTTTGATGAAAAAAATCTAAATGTTGTTGAAGGTTTCGCTTGAGAACATTTGCTTTTCCTAAATCTTCAGGTTATAGTTTTGTACCATAGCCTAACTTTGGTAAAATTCCATTCGAAAAACAACTTCTGAACAATTAATAGTGAGTAGAATGAAGCAACGATCAAACCAAGAATTGTTACTCTGCAGCAAGTTATCTTTTTTGCCAGTAGAAGCAGATCAAGGACAAATGAGGATTATACCCTTCATGAGTTTTAACACTTCTAATATGCAAAAATCAACACAAGCTTATGAACTTTGTAAATTCTCATTTGAAAAGCATTTTCAAATGGCATGTCGAAATTCCACCAATTTTCTATTCTTTGTTTTAAGATATTTGCTGACCACCGATCAAATTACTAGGTAACACTAGAAGTATTAAGCGCTTAAATAGTTTTTTTTATGTATTGTTGCTTTACAAAGAATTTCGAAAAGATTATTATGGATAATTTTGTTGTTTGGGGTGGATATTTTAACTATCCGGTCAGGAAACTTTAATGTTGAGCAAAGTGTTTCCAAGTGCTCCTTTTGATCTTGGGAAGGATACCTTACACAAGCTTACCTTTTGAATTTCGTTAAAGTTGCTCTGGTTGGTTCTGAAGCTTTCTGAAAGACTTTTGGTGAGTTTTTCTACTCAATTACTATGATTTGCGCCCAATGCTCGGTACAAAAGAGAACACTTTTGAAGCACACACAAACTGTTTTGTTTACATCAAAATAAAATGACAAATGGTGAACAAGACAACTTAATATTGTCACATCAAAATGACAGTGTTGCCAGCCAAAAGATAAAAATAAAATTGAATACTTACCCAGTAGCGACATATGTTCTGTAAAACTCGCATGTATTCTCGTAACATGCTTCGGCACAGTTGGAATGGCAAAGTCGAATACGATTCCAGCATTAAATGAGGCTGCATTTTAAAGCCACAGAATGTGTGTTGTTTCACACAGTGCTTTGAAACTGCCGGCCGAACGAAAGGATTGACAACTGAATGATGAGCAGCGCGCTCTAACTCCTCTAATAACCATGCACAGAGACGGCTATACTCGCTTGGCATAACTCACTCAAAGCGAAACCTTAAGAGCCCAAGCCGCCGAACTGTATGCGGAACTGGACACCGGGTCCATTATGGGTCGTGCGAGAGAGTGGGGGGAGTTGTATCATTTTTGAACTGCAGCAACATTCTGACACGCTTTGTTTTCCTTTACACCTCGAAGGTTTTGCGTGTACCCTCTTTCTCGCTATTCTCATGTCTGGTGTTCGTTTCTATTTTCCTTTCAGGGCCACCATATACGTACGCGGTTCGGCGGGCATTCGGGAATGATGACTCGGATACTACTGTCACTCACCGGGTACCGGGCGTGCGTAATAAATACATATGGAATTAATAATGATATAATATAATTGATTCAACAATAAACATCAATCAAATCAATCGGAATACAACAGAACAGACGATCATCATCTTCGGCAATTTCCAGAAACTAGTTATACATTAAAAGCGTAAGCGCCTTTTATCGTACCGGCGAGATTGAGATAAAGGCGGAGACTTTTTATAACCCGAAAAGGGATTCGACGGTTCTGTGCGTGTGTGTACATGACTTGGCGGAAAAACAGGCTACGGCAGGGCCTGATCCAGCTCGGCGGCGCAAACGATCGATGGACCAAATGACAGCGCGGGCATGCGGGAGCTTAACGACACTAACGCCGAATACACTCCGCCGTATTACCACCGATCGATTAGGCTTTTCGAAGCCGCATTACCTTCGTACCGCTTCTTACTCCTCGCGGGGTTCAATTTTCCGATTGACCCGCGGACGCGGTATGGAAAAAAATCGGTGGTGGGGTGAAAAATCGAATGAATGAATCGGATGAATTGGTGTTTGAAGGAGCAGAGAATCCCGTTCCCGCGCCCATCCGAGTAGCCCGGCCGGGTATGATTCATAAGGTAAATAGACAACAATATGAGAGGTGCGGTGAGCGGCTAGCAAACACACAGGTGAATGTGATGTTGCTGAGACAAAAGGCCGAAAAAAAAACGAACAATGCACACAAAGGCCAAACATCAGACGCGGGCGTGTAGAAAAGAAAATAATGCCCATCAGATCTCCCACCTCCCCACAACCCAACCAAAAAAAAGGGTTAGGAATCGAAGAAGTAACAGGCAGTGCGTCTCCCCAAGGTAACTTAAGGTGAATGCACACACACACACACACATATCCATCAGTAAATGATTAGGCCGTTTTTCTTGCTCACCACCGGCCGAATAGTACCGCGAATAGCAGTGCCGGTGTACATCTCCATAGTAACGGCGTGCGCGTGACGTTTCCTATACGTTGTGCTATAATGCGCCGAAATGTGTGTTCAATTCGGGTTTTCCTTCAGCCAGTGCGCTTCACGTGCTCGTTTTTTTTTTATACCTTGTCTTGCTTGTTTTGCTTTTCTGTGTTGTTTCCATTCTAGGTTTCGATTGTCTATTATCCTATTGTTGCGCCGACAAAAGACGAAAACGCAACACATAATGATTTATGCATATCATATAATGATTGAACTTTTTTTCCTTTCTTCCATTTTACTTCCATTATTATGACAGTAAAAGGGTGAAATAAGTGAATAATAAAAGAAGAAAAAAAAAACACCAATTTTCTGTCTGTAACATGGCGAATCGGGCGTGAATCGGGATTTTCGAATGTTTGTTGAGCGTTTTACAGTTACACCGTCCTAGATGAAAGCGAACAGTTTAGTTTTCATGCCTGTGGTTTTTTTTTCGTTGTGTTGCTGTATATACTCCACATCACCGAAAACGATCTAATCGTGCCGAATGGATGATGCCACCACTTGGCTTTCTCTCTCTCTCTTTCTCTTGCTCTCTCGCTACCGTTTGATGACCAGATGAAGATGATGTTAGCAGGGATTGGTCAAGGTTTCGATCTTTCTTTGTACCTCTTGGGGTTTTTTTGTTGTTGTTGTCGATGTGGGGGTTTTACAACTTTGATCTCAGATTAGGCGTAAACAGAACGAATTCGGAAACTGAAACCATTGGCGCCTGTTCTTAATGATGAGTGCTATGAGACGGCGCGTACTGACCACGCACTGTACTGATGAGGTTGCTCACCTTCCAGTGGAACATTCTGCATTCACCAATTACTAGCGCTATTTATAGCAGGTGCCATAGATATGCCATAATGAACGTTATCCCGTTTCATTCCGCATTCATTAGTGCAGCAGCAAAAAAATAAATCGCGAGCACTTATTACAATAAAACTCGTAAAAATTCTTATTGCCCGGAAGAGGGCAAACCCTCATAACCAGTTGAAATGGAAAGAAAATACTGTTCGTACTGTGTTGTAAGATCTCATATTCAACCGAAAAACCAGAAGCAAAATGTCTACAGATGCAGCACCAGGCTTCATGTTTCCGGGCATGTTCCATTTGTGTCCCACCGCCAAACCTGACTGCCAATTTCGCTGGTGCCTATCACATCATGTAAAATTTGTGAACCGAAAGGGTTTGGCCGGCGCCTGTTTATGAATCGTCTAAATGATACATTTAAATTCTCCCTTCACTCCGGGAGGGTTGTTCGGGTTTTTTCGTGGATGTTTAATTAGTTTTCGGCAGGTTTCGTCGTTGTGCAATGAATTTCTGGGGGGGGTTTTCGGTGGGAGAGGGTTTTTAATAAAATATGAATGATCTCGTATTGCCGAACCATGCCGATTTGGCACACTACGTTTTAATGCCGGGTAACTTGTAGCTTCACGGCAGCAGGATACACGAAGCATATTAGGGTGCTTCCCGGTTTGCTACCTGATCCACCGGGATGGGTTGGCGCGGGATGGTCTAATGGTGTCTTACCACATTTGTAAAAGTACACTTTAAAAGGAGTAAATTTTGTGGAATAATCAAACCACACACAAATGGTTTCGGTAGAAAGATTGTGGCACGTGAACCGACGGCAGCAACTTGTTGTCGGGTTGATACGCTTTTGTCTAGGGAGCTGTTGGATGCTTCGCCACGGTTGGGAAGGCATTGTCTTACGGTGGTGGTTTCTTGGACGAAATTGGATATGAGATGTGAGTTTTCTTACTCGTGTGGAAGACCGACAGATCCGTAATATTCGGTATCATAGGATAGTGAGAGCAAAAAAAAAACAAAACTAAAGATCTATCACTTTGGCTGTTCTCGTACAGTCATCTCGACTTCCGAAGATTCGGAGGTAACAGGATTTTAATATTTGACGGATTGGATTCTGTTTTTAATTTGGACTTTAATTTTACATTTGTAAATTTTAAAATATTGCAAGAACTTGTCATATTTCGTTATTATAAGATTTACTTTAGGTAAAAAATTAACTTTGCTAGGGATCATCCATAAATTACGTAACTGGTAGAGTAATTGAACTAAAACATGCTATTGGAGCAGTTTGGTGGCCGAAGCGATAGCAACACTGGTCTACACATTGCAGCAGCGGCGATTCACTATCCTGTTGCTGGTAAAGTCAAGTTACTGAAGTCAGAATCTGCTGGCCAAGACATCTCAAGGCTTAAGGCCAAAGAAGAAGAACAGAACACGCTATTGCTCTCATTTGTGTTTAAAACAGAACAAATTTTGAAATTTCATACATTTTCTGTCATCTTCAGGCATTAATCTGTATATTTGTTGTCATCTGTAATTATTCTGTGGTGTTCTGACATATTTTAATAATTTTAATAATTGTAGCTTTTATAACTGAAGACCCAAGATTGAATGACGTCATTGTTCCGCTGGGGATTCTATGCAATCTTGAAAATTGAGAAGAGACACCGCGATAAGACAAAAATAGTTATGCGTAATTGTCAGTCGAGTCTTCGGTAGATATGTCCAATACCATGTCTCCGAACAATCTTTTTCTGCCGTTGAAGGTAAGACAAAGGTTAGGAAAAATACTAAATCAAAAGAAAATATTTATCATAAATTCGGATTTGCTAATAATCTGACATACTGGTTGAAGGACAATCATTAAGAATACAATATTGTATACAAAATTACAATTACAATAAAGAGTTTATAAAATATGTGGAATATATTTAAAGACGACAAACATTGTAAATTACAAAGGCTTTTGTAATGTTTTTACTATCAACATCTGTAGTTAGTGAAATGTTATATTTTATTCAACTAAGGAAACATTACTGAAAGTGAAAACTTCATCGAAAATTTATGATATTTCATTTGTAAGACAGGTAGGACGTTGCGTTTTTGGACTGTAGGGGAGTAGGGTGTCGAAAACCCTTATTTTTTGCGTGACGTGATTATTGGATTATCCCTTATTACATTTTAAAATTCCATTTTATTAGAGTTATTTTATGTTTTGATATTCACGAAAAGACAAATTAAATGTAAAATATAAATGATACTCAGGAACTCATTATCCACGGAACTCCAATACTGTGTCAGACTGGTCAGTTGTCGATTGAGTAATGTTATACCTTAACGGCAACCGGTGCCAATTGGCAATGAAATTAGTCTCTAAATCTTAAAGCACACCGCGTCAAGGTGGTACAGTTTGCTACAGAACAATTGGCTGGGGTTTCGATGATCAATAGCGCCGGGTTTTTCATTTTGTCAATGAAAAGAGGGGCACGGACACTGGCAAACAATACAGCCACGAGCGTCAGGACGTGCCTAACGTTCCAGGGGTGAAACCGGAGGGTTCTGTTTATCATTGTATTGTTTGAAATGTTCATTATTTGTGCAAATACCAGATCGATGCACGTGATTCCTTCCACACCTCATACGCATCCATCCACACGGGTCGTTATAGTAAGTCGATATGGTGATGATATATTTTTATTTCCTTTCATAATAAACCCCAAAACTTGGGAATGGGTAACAAACGTATAACAACAACGCGCACCGAAGCAACGATACCGTTTGGTCAAAATCGAAATGCATTTATACAAAACAAATCCAACTAATGCAGCGCTATCTGGTTACGTCTGGCGCGTGTAGCTCTATCGCCATACAGGAGAACCACGGTACTCGGTGGCAGCATCTTGGCAACGTAAATGAATAGCGTCCGGGACATTCGCAAGAGCGTTACATGCGTGTGTGTGTGTGTGTGAAGCGGGTGAATAAACAATGGACCAAAAACCAGTGGGACAAACAGCAAGCAGAGGGGACAGCAAGCCCATTTGCAGCATGTTCTGATTGGGAACCGTCCGGTACCGTCAGCACTTGACTGGCAAAACATAAATGCATCCGCTGGCGCTGGCAGGAATTGACCACTATCTTTTCATTCATGTGCGGTTCCGTCGTGCGTCAGGATACATCCATCCCCACCCACATCGATGAGCCCGACCAGGCGTCATCGATTGCAAAAGCAATCATAATGAAATGGATATTTATGCGATGATTGTTTGCTTAGACAAGATCACAAACGCTCAAATTGGATGGTTTGATGTGGTGGAGTTGTTGTCATCATCGCCGTCCACACGCCGGCCGCAATACGCCTGCAGATGTATCCTTTCCCCCCGGGTGGTGGCCGTGCGAAACCACCCACCCATTCTGCCCTGTGCTCTGCCTCAATTTACACATCGTTATGGAGTGAATAAATAAATTAAAATAAATTAATGACTTAAAAGCATTTGTTAATTTGATTGTTATTCGTCCGAACGTTATTTCGGGTCTGGGTGCATCGGTGTGTCATCGGATGCATCGGCGTGATGGTGTAGTGGAAAAGAATTTTCTAATTGTCATAATTACCTTTCCCATTCGAAATCGATTCAATTCCTCTTCCGTTTTTTCGATTTCAAATTGGTTTATCGGTCAGTTCTCGGTGCTTTGGGGGAATTTTATCCACAAAAAGGAAACAAAAAAAAAAAAAACGATGAAACTCCAATTCCGAAAACAAACGTTTGTGTCCTATTTTATTTTTTAGATCGACCTTCGTGTTACGCTTGCCCTCCACTCTGTTTGCTCATACATTACCGAACAAGAATGTATGGTCGGAACGGGGAGAAAATCAAACTCATCGTTTTGATTTACTAGGGCTAGACATGTGATAGGCATTCTCGGTCTCGAAGTGTGTACTGGCACATGGTTTAACATTGTCCGACGAGACGCGGATTCGAGATTTGGATTCCGGTGATGAGGGGGGAGATCCGGGATGGCCCCCGGAAGCGAACACGAGAAATTTTTATTGAGTCCAGATGATCTCTTTTAGTGAAATTAATTGAAACGATAAATTTTCTTCGGTCACGTCATAACATGAGCACTGTACGCAAGGGCGCTTCCAAATAGGAGATATGTACACAATCCCCCGCGTGTGTTATTACGTTTGTCGAATAATGAAATAATTAAGAGCCGGCGAGATTGCGGTACCAGGATCAATGTATCGCGCGGCGCGCGCTTACCCAACACGTGGAACTCTATTAATAAATGTGTTTCTGATTCATTTATTTATTTTCACTCACTGCACCACTCCGGTGTAACCGGGCGCAAAACACTCGACCATTTGGACGCCGGTACATGTTGCAAACCTTGGCAAAGTTCTACCAACCGAAGTGGCGAAATGGATACACGGGTGAGAAAATAGTCACCTTCCACGGGAAAAGGAGCAGTAAATTATGTCGCATTTGCTTCGATATTGCTTCGCGCGGTGTCGTACGAGATTTTGGCTCACAATATCACAATGCTCCGGAAGGGATGGTGCGAAGATGACGCTCAACACATGACAATAAATCAAATCGAAACGCGTCCTTTCCTCAAGAGAAACCAGCAGCACCAGCAGGAATGGAAGAAAAATTGTAAGATCTGTAAAATTGGTGTTTAATTGTGTTGCGGGGATGGAATTCGGAACGCGTGACCTGAGCAAAACAACAAGCCACCGTGACAGGTGAGAAGCGTGAGAGAGCGCGAGATACTAAGAGCCTTAGCGATAAGTGAAGCTTGTGTAAATGAGTTCCCCGTCTTGCTTCTTGGGGGCGCTGTTTTGGAGCCTGTTTAAAAGCGTACCTTGAAGATTAATGGTGAAAAACGTGAGCAAAAATATTGCGCCCGGAGCACAATTAAAATTCGTATAAATGAATTTTTGATAATTTATTGCCCACGGTGCAAAGTACCTGTGTTTTAGTAATTAAAGCACTGTATATCCATACGGGTGACATGTGTCTTGTGTGTGAATTTGATGTATTTCCGGGGTGGAATAAAGAAGTAACAATAAATACTGAAAGGAAATAAAACATTTCATCGTACATCAGTCTCAAAGCTAGAGCTCACTGGCGCTTGTTTTTAGTATCCGAACTAACTGCCCATACTGTATAGATATAGCCGTACACAATCCAATCCGGCCCTTCGTTTCGCAGTACCGGTTTTGGATGTAGGTGTAGCCGACACGGGAAATAGGATAGGTTTTGGATTGGAACCGTTCCGCATGCTTCATCATCTGCACCACCATCTAATGCAAATTGGGGTTGAAGGATTTGGAAAATTTGATTGAAACAAAGGTGGTGTGTTCGAGAGGTGTCGCGGTTTGAGGTGAAAAGGATTTCGGAGGGAGCAAAGAAAAAAAGGGACACCAAACGGTAAGTATGTCATCGACAAGGGAAGCATCGCACCCGTTCACGGCTTTCGCTAGTAACCCTTTTTGGTGGTAAGTCGTGGCTGATGCTGGAGTGATAGAGAGAAGCCATCCCTCTTAACAACAAACTGAAGGGAATGGTAGCATCAACTCACACACAGGGAAAAGGAGAAAAGAAGGAAAAACCCACTCGGTCTTTGCATAATGCCAGAAAACCGTAAAAACTTGAAAATAAACAACATTCATTGACATCGGCGGCAATCCATCTTCTTCATCTTTTTTTTTTACGTTTCTCTCTCTCTCCCCGATCACTCGTACCCCGATACACTCTATCATTATTCAATCTGTACGGTTCAGCACTCTTTTTGCCACTCATCCGAAACGCGGTGCGACAGTTTTTCCCGCCGCCGACGTACGGTGGAAAATTACACTTCCGCAGCAGCGAACCGTTTGTGCCCGGCCACCTTTTTTTTTCGGTTTGCATATTATTTGCCCAGCAACAAATGGAAACGTGCCTTTGCATATTTAAATGTTATTTAATTCACTCGCTCAACCGTTGCCGTTGGTTTGAGGTTGTGCGCGACTCTTCTGCTGTGGCTGTCATCTGGTGCCACTGTTATCAAAACACTTCACGCGTCCGTGAAGGGAGGGGAGGGGGAGGAAGGGGAGGAAAAGATACGAAAGTATCCGGGGACGCGCATGTATGCTTATTAATCATTTTGCCAAATGGGAAGGTATACCGAAGTTCTGATAGCTGCAGCGAGTTGGTTTGTCAAAACCGGTAGGTCAAAAGTCGTAACAGTACCGAGATGCTGTATTATATTCTGTTGATGATTCGTGCAAAGGAATCGGGAATGCTTATTAGCTGGTTATTTATTGAATATCTTTCTAGTGCATTCGCGAACGCCGATTATCCGTACTCATCGAGACACTCAATACTAACCGGATAAGCGGATTATACGGATGAAAGGTGCATCTCCTTTTTGCTGACAAATATTAGGTGTAGAGTTTTATTTTATTTGGTTTGTTTCTGTTTTTGTTTGAATTTGAAGAAATCATATCATTTACAAAAAGATCGTTAAGAAAGGGGCTAAATATCTTCGTACTAAAATTTAAACTAAAAATTAGATATTTTGTTACTTTTTTCGCATTATTGATTATCTTTTACTTACTTTTTTCTTGCTTTTACATGCCCTGTTTGGCCTTGCTGGCCCTCTCATCCATATAATGGCTTTGTTGGAGACTTATTGATTGACCACGTATATAGTTTGGAAAGATTATTAAGTCCTCACTACGAGGGAATAATACGGAAGGGATTCGATCCATATTCCTACCGCGTGACGACCCTGAACGCTTTCGCGTCGACCAACTTAACCACTTCGACGGTCGTCGATTATGCAGTTAATATATCACACCGGCATTGTAACTTTATTTCCGTACTTGGGAAACTTGTTTTATTTTCTATTTTGAATTCAATATTTCGCAAATTTAAAAAAAAAGCATCTCCGTTGATATGGGCCCTTTTTTTAATAGTTTAACTAATAAAAATTGGTTAGGTACAAAATGCTGAAGTTAAAACTATTAAACGTCAATTATTCAGTCAACTAATCCGGATTTTCAAGGATAGTCGGCTCTACTGTTTAGTATATAGCTTATATGTGCAATAATTGAAGTTTATTTGCTTTATTTGAATTATTTGCTTGAAGCTTAATTGAATTGAATTGAAGTTTATTAAGCTTTTGTTTGGGATAACATGGATGAAACAACCTTGTTTATGAACCTGATTTTCTACAAAGTTGGAATAAATACTAGGTTTCCTATTATCCGAGTTGATCGCTTATTCGGCATAATTTGTGTCCTGAGATAGTGGAATGTTGATTATCCGGTTGTCATTTCACTGAGTGCTTGATGATAAGACTTTCTGAAAATAACTGTTGATGAGAAAAACTAAACGGTTTCTAAGTATGGCAGAAAATGCATACATTAAACAAAATACATTTTCCATCACCAATACAACACAATGGAAAATAAAATAATACGTACATCTTAACACAATCTCATGTCTTATTTCTTCAAGGCTCGCTTTACACTTGTTGTTCTGTATTGCATAAATCACTAAGAACAGTTAAGAAGGCCAACAGAGGCTAGATTACTTTGTCGTAATAAATAAATAAATAAATAGATTCAACATACACTAATATTTACCAGCAATAGAAGATGCATCCGAATAGGATAGACTTCCGATAAATACGAATAAACCATACGATAGATCATCTTTCAACATAATTAATACGTCAAACAAAATTATATTAATAACTGTTTTAACTGTTCTAAACTGTGAACATTTCAGAACACGTGCGAATATAGCAAAAGTAATAGTAATAAAGTATGATATATTTTTGAATATAGTTTAGAACTAACAAATTAAAATCACATTGAAAACACTTCAAAAGCTATCAAACTGTTTTACAATCTGAATATCCCAGATATCCGCGTTCTTTCGCGGTAACTCAGCAAAAGACTGGACACATAATTAGAAATTTCCTTTGCACAAAGAAGCTGCTTCCTATCAGCCAGTTAATGTTGTTTCAACTAAAACCGAACCAAACTTTACTGTCGACGCTTTCACGGGGCGTATCAAACAAAAATAGCTCTCCGCCGTCCGTCTCCTTGCATCGGGAAAAGGTGTTTGGTAGCAGAAAAAACGGAATCCGTCCTTACATTACCCGGTGTCCTTACCGAGACACGAGCGTTCGTGTCGCAATCGATATGTTCGATGTGCAGGAGAGAGAAGAAAAAAATAAATAAACCACTTCCTGCTTCCCACTAGAGCAGCAACACATTCTCGTTCTATCTGTTCGCCTATCGCTTTTGTTTCGTGTTACAGTGGCCAACGTTTAACCGTCCAACAACACTCTGCCTCCAGTCGGCAATCCCATCTCCGGCAAGCGACCAGGGCCAGAACATTTCCACCGCAGCGGTAAAGCAAACATACACACACACCCCCTTCATCACCCGCTTTATCCTCTTTTGTGCGGGGCCATCTTAAAGCGGGTGGGAGGGAGGGGAGGAGGGGGGGGGAGAAGCCTCACCCAGGGGTTTATTGAACAGCAAAAAAAAAAAGAAAAGAAAAGGCAAACCAGAAGGAAATCAGTTTCTATGCGCGTTATCAATACGCATGCTTCATTAATTTTTCCAGCATAAGACGATGGACGGAAAATATGGTAATAAAAAGAACATTGCGCGCCGTGCATGTAAGAGGGTGGTTTAAGGTGCTTTCGGTGGTATACAGGCGGGTATAAAATCGAAGGAAAATATTAACCACGGCGTGTTACGGAAGGGAGCATATTGAAAAGCGAACGGTTCGTTTGGCAGCCGGCTTTAGTGTTTGGTTGATCCGACGTTTTTAAAATATATATATATACATCTACATACATTCAATCGCACGTGACTGGGTGTGTTAATATTTACATAAAAAATAGGTACGCTGCAGGTACGGTGCTTTCACCGAGTGCTGCCACACTCTTTGTGATTGAGTCGAAATTAAATGTGTTTTGAAAAAATATGGATGGAAAAAAATGCAGAAGCAGCTGCATTGAGAATTATGTTTTTTTATTAACCATTCCGTTTTGCAAATATCATATCAACAGATGTCTTTTTTCTTAATTTACATAATTAGCAATTGTATCGTTTTTGTCACTAACAACCAAACTGCAACTGATCATTTTCAGCAGGCAAACAGGAATATATTTAAACTTATTTCTTCCCTTTACTGCGGGCTATCTGTTTCACCAAACTTATTTGTACTGCCAACCGATCGGTCTTGCTTAGAAGCATAATCAATCATATTTCACACACTCATCACAGTTTTCTGGGAAAGATAGATGGGTCCGGCAGTCGAACGGGTACGAGAACACGGCTGGAAGGAACATTTCGGTTGCGCAACCCTCAACCGCTGAAGGTGAAAGGCACTATCCATGGATGAAAGATCAACCAGTTGCCGAAATAGACAGGGAGACAGAGAGAGAGAGAACGAAAGAAAGGATTTCCTAAAATCATCTTCCGGCCACTGATATCTTTTCATCGTGCCTCACATGTCGGGAAACGCAAAAGGGAGTTCCAAAGAGTTCCCGTGGAAAGAAAGTATCGATTCACCCGAAAGTTTGATCTTGGGTTGGGATCCATGCCGCTTGTCAAAGGCGTTTGTAGCAACGTTGTAGGACTTTTATTAAAATTTACTGTTAGTTTTATGATTTGTTGTGTACAGCTCCTGAAGTTGTGTGTGCGCTCGTGAGGTTCACCATCAATCGGTCGGCCGTCTATGATCATGTTTCTTCTCTTGTTCCTTCACCAGGCGACCAGGTAACATCATCGGTGACCGGTCTTCGGTTCGGCCGACATATGTGACGCTATAGTCTCCGCTTCCCAAAAAGAAAAAAAACGTTAAAAGAAACAATCATCATGTTCATTAAGAAATGGTAGCAAAACAACAAACAAAAAAGAGTGCTAGTGTTAGCCGCTTGCCGATGCGCACGATAAAGGAAGAGGTTGGGAAAAATAATCATAATGAGAACTAAAAAATCATTTATCTAAATTTCACCACCTCCGACGTACGCGGTGGCGGTCGGTTTATTTTTTTTTGTTGAGGGGGAACAAAAAATTAATTACATAAATTTTGAAGGCAAACAAACCGTCGCACATGGATCACGCGGTGGATCCGTCGTAACGCTGCGTAACGCTGTATATAATCAGTGTGTAGTGGGGGTTCGTTTTTTTCTTGGTTAATTTAAAGCGTGTTCGATTACTAATGACACATCTTTGGCCGAAAGGGGGATGTATCGTATGTCGGAGATGACATATACGGTGAACGACGCTTCCAAGGGTGTCTCATTTACGCAAAAAACACGTCCAGGAAAAACAGTGGGAGTGTGTTGCGTAGCCTAATTACATGATTATTTTCAGTCCGCACGTCTTAAAATTTCAATAAAATAGCAGTTTCGCCTGTATGATAGTGATGGGCAATGGGATTGGAACCCGGATCGGAGCAATCCGAATTCAACATCAAGCTTTGGATCTTCTGAATCCTGAAACCGGATTCAGACACCTCAGTAACCGAATCTGTCATGTTTAAAACCCAGGATTGGGATCTTCCAGGATCTGTTTGTGATTGTAAACAGGAATAGAGATTAAAGTTTATGCGTAGTTTGTCGGTAGATTTTTTCAATGTATTTTCTTATGAGCTTTGAATCGAAGCTTGTTTATGCG
>KB663733.1:256006-268172 GCA_000349025.1 Anopheles minimus | reverse complement strand
CGGTGGCGGTCGGTTTTTTTTGTTGTTGAGGGGGAACAAAAAATTAATTACATAAATTTTGAAGGCAAACAAACCGTCGCACATGGATCACGCGGTGGATCCGTCGTAACGCTGCGTAACGCTGTATATAATCAGTGTGTAGTGGGGGTTCGTTTTTTTTTCTTGGTTAATTTAAAGCGTGTTCGATTACTAATGACACATCTTTGGGCGAAAGGGGGATGTATCGTATGTCGGAGATGACATATACGGTGAACGACGCTTCCAAGGGTGTCTCATTTACGCAAAAAACACGTCCAGGAAAAACAGTGGGAGTGTGTTGCGTAGCCTAATTACATGATTATTTTCAGTCCGCACGTCTTAAAACTTCAATAAAACAGCAGTTTCGCCTGTATGATAGTGATGGGCAATGGGATTGGAACCCGGATCGGAGCAATCCGAATTCAATATCAAGCTTTGGATCTTCTGAATCCTGAATCCGGATTCAGACACCTCAGTAACCGAATCTGTCATGTTTAAAACCCAGGATTGGGATCTTCCAGGATCTGTTTGTGATTGGAAACAGGAATAGAGATTAAAGTTTAGGCGTAGTTTGTCGGTAGATTTTTTCAATGTATTTTCTTATGAGCTTTGAATCGAAGCTTGTTTATGCGTTTGCCCATGGACGTTTCATGTAATTTAATTTCTGTTCTTTTTTTTTAATTTTTTTTATTTCTATTTTTTTCAATATATTCATATTTGAGGAAAGTTAAGGGTAGGTCCGATGGTAGATATAATAGCGCCACAGATCTTCACACGGCAGAACTGGCACTCAAATTCCATCTGGACCATTCCCCTGTAGTGACTATCCAACCACTATGTAAAAATAAGTCTAGTAAGTCAGAAATGGCTGGCAGAAGAAGAAGAAGAAGAAGAAGAAGAATAAGAAGAAGAAGAAGAAGAAGAAGAAGAAGAAGGAGAAGAAGAACAAGTGAATTGAATCAAAATATTTAAAAAATACAAAAATAAGTTAAACAAGAAGGCAAAAAAAGAGGAAAAAGAAGAAAGAGAAGCTCTAGAAGAAAGGAGGAAGAAGAAAATGATGAAGAAAAAGAAAATGGAACATAGAAGAAGAAAAAGCTGATAAAGAAGAAGAAGAAGCAGAGATCATACTAATCAAAATATTTTTACAAAAAACAAACAAAATTGGATAAATTCGTTCTTTTTATTTTTTTTTGCTATGAATGTTTTCGTTTTAATGGCTTTGAATATAAAGTAATTAATACATCGAATTTTCTACAATTATCCATGGAGGATTTGAATCGGATTCGAAGGATCGATCTCAACTCGGATCCGGATCGGTTCGGTTCGATTCCAGCATGTAATCGGATTTTCCCAACACTATACACATTAGGTACACTAGTGGCTTGTTGCCAATCACAACCGGATACAACCGGATCATCATCTTCTGCAGAGGGGTGAGCCACATGGCTCGCTTTCGAGCTATCCTCACCATGAATAAGTAATGCAGACCGTTTAGCGAACCAGGGCAAACCCGATGACAAACAGTGGATGCCCATTGAGCGCGAAAAGTAGATTGAGTGTAAACGAATTTGTAGTAGGCCGTGGCAGTTGTGGCATGAAGAGATTTCGATTAACGAACGAGTATTTCCTCTATTGGTTGGATAGAGCAGTTTCTTTTCTTTTTGTTTTTTTGCACATTTCATTACATCTCGAGTGGTTGTGCGGTGCATTCAAGCATGGAAAATGAAGAACGAGTGAAACCGGAAAAAAGCAAGAAAAAAAAACGATGATTGCATCTCGAATAGATGCTAATGGCTTCGAACATACACTGGTGTGCCGGTGCATTGAATTGGTGCATTCTGTATGGGAAGGTAAATATTTGCAAACAAAGCGACATTTCACCACCAGCATATTAATGCTAGCGAACATCGGTTGGTATTGGCAAAATTGATAGAAACATCGATGGGCTGGAGCAGAAATTCCGCCGGGAGGGAACATCGGAACAGAGTGGGCGATGGATGGAATTACATGTTGAAGTGTCATATTTTATCTCCACAGCCTGCCAAGTTGGGAAGCGAACGTGTGTAGCACAACTTGTGAGGGAAATAGAGAGAGAAAGAGCCCCCTCAAACAGAAAACGAACGAATGATAAATCATTTATCATTTTTGATATCAAAATCAGATATGAAACTTATGTTATTTTTTATCTCTGCTCGAATTTTGCAAAACGGGGATGGGGTTTTGTTGGGTGTGCAAGTTGGGGGAAAAAGTCATCCACAGCTCGGCGGATCCCCAGCCAACCCGGGTGCGCCTTACTGCTGACCAAACGGTTTTGCCTGTCTGCCTCACGTTCCGTTTTCGTAACGTATCAATCATTCGATGTATGCGTGATATATTAGTTTCTGGGTGTTCTATAGAGATTGACGATGTTGTGTGGCTGTTTGTGTTTCATTCATCAACACCGGAGGCCCTCGTGAGTATTATGATTTTATTGCCCGATCGGTCCACGGTGGCCTTGTGGGATTTAATTTTATTGAGCCGAGTGTATTTAATTGAATTTGTTTCTTTTGCCGTGGGAGCGGAGGAGCACATTGCGGGGAGGGAGATGTCAATTTCTACCAACGCACCTTCTTATCAAGCAACTTTTGGATAGATCGTGTAAAAGGCAGTTCCAAAGAACGACAGCAAAACGACCAAAATGTTCATGGTTGTACGTAATGCTTGTTTTTGGTTGGGTTTTTGCGGGACAAAACTCGTCCCATAAGTTTTCCCCGTTTTCCCCGTTTTCCCCGTTTTTTGCAAGATTGGTTCCCTCGCATGTGAAAGCAACGGAAAGTCACAGACAGCACAACACAAGCGGCCAACGGTGTTGAGATGCATATTGTCAAATCTAGGCGCAAAATTTGAAGAAACAAATGATTGATCGGTTCTTCGGGATCGGATGTTGTGTGTTTTTTTTCTGTTTGTGGAAGCGTTACTTTTTACGCTAAGATCGGCGAAATGCCGACTGCGTACGTCGGTTTTGCTCACAAATTCGGCAATTGCCGTTGTAGTTTCCAATCAAAAATCCATTAGCCACGGTACGGTACGGTGGTTCGGGATATTCGGGGCCTGGAAGGACACTTACAAAGGGTTGCCTGTCAACTGCATTAATGATTGGATGGAGTACGGCTTTGACGGATATTCCGTGCTCTGCTCGCACGCAGGAAGATGGTAGCTTCCGTTTTCTGTTCGGAAAAATTTCATTTTCTTCCCTGTGGCGGGGGAAAATCCACCCGGAACTGGGGCGGTTATGTTATTACTTATCAAAAACTGGCAAAACCAAAGAATTTCCATTCGCTGCCAAAGACAAAGTGGCATTAAATGTTTGCCTTGATACCGGTGCTCCCATTTGGGAGGAATGAGGCTGGGAAAATTGGGTGCCACATCCATCCGCATTCCGGATCCCGCATCTGCTCCCTGGCCCCTCCTGGAATATGAAAGAGATATTCACTATTCGCATCGGAAATGCGTGTATGGTACATAAATATTAATGCATAAACCGGAAAAAGGCAATGGCATGCTTTTTAACAGCCCGTGTACGGCCGTGTACGCTTAGAACACGCATCCGATTCCGATCTGGGAAAGGGTTAGCGAAATGATTTCGTTCCGTTTTTCCCCCCGTTCTTTGTGGCGTTTGCCCTTCGGGCTTGAAACAAAACCCGTCAGCAACCGATACGATGCCGGGCTGGCAATGAAATACCGGAATATTTGCCGGCGAAGAATTCGTTAATCATTTTCGGCAGTCAGGTTGTCGTCTACGACAAGTCCCTTCCCGCACGTGGGGCGTTATGAAGTTTTAATAGCTTTTGAATCGGTCGCTCACACCGGGCTACGGGTCGGTGATTGAGGTGAGGCGAAATGAACATTCGCGTAACAGAGGTTTTTTTTCTCATCTTTTCCCGGGAAAATAGAGCAGCGTGAATGTTTGATGAGTGCTGTCGAACGTTTAATATATGAGATAGACGGTCGAACTCGTACGCCAATTATTTGCATTAGTATTCCGTCCCATTACCACGAGCCTTTCCGGTTAATCTGGTCGATTTCTTTTACCCCAAATCGTCAAGTATTCCCATCACCTCAAGGAAGGAACCGCTCCATAAAACGCCCTGGAAGAGGGGATGAGATATGGTGGCGTTAAAATGTGCCAACTCTGGAACGGAAACCATGAAAAATTATTGTTAAACAGCTTACCGAACAGCGGAGAATCTGCCCGAAAACAAATGGTCGTGTGACATATGCCCAGGCACTTGTAAGATTGTTAACCGTACCCACCCTAGCAGGGGCAGGATTTTAAGGCTGTCGGGGTCGGTTCCTTTTTTTTCTTCTTCCAAACAATCGAACGGTACACTCTCAGTCGCACAAAACCTAACGACAGAATCTTTGAACTTTGTGCAAATTTTGTGCCCTGGGTGGTGATGGTGGTGGGTGGTGCCCCCGGTGACGCAATTTAAATATGCAAATTAAGGATCATTTTTGGATCGGAAAAGTCATATTTGAATTTGTTTTATGTGTTTTTTATTGCACTGTGACGCGGTGAGTGGCCGTCCGATGATTTCCGTCCGGGTGGTGAGGGAGTGAAAGAAAAAATTTGAATATTTATCTTGCACAAGGGTAATGGATGTTAGGGCGGAAGTATGGCGCGAAGTTTGCGGTAAACATGTTATGATTTTGCGATCTGTTCCACGTGTTTTTTCTTTTTTGGTTGGTGAGTTTTGACTGTTCCGTAACTCATAACAATTTGTCATTTTAGTGCGTATTAGTTGGGGATTTCAATGCCAGTTATTAATCATTCCCTCCAGCAGGAGGATGATGTGGCGTTCTATTGCTGTGAATGTTTAAAAGATAGACAGTGGAAATGAAGAGAGAGAGAGTCATAGAAAACATGAAGGTAGTCCACCAACAGTTGCTCCTTGAAGAATGGATGAAAAATTGCAATCTGTTTTTTTTTGTTTGGTCTTAATTTTTCCCAAATGCTTTGGAATGTTTGTTTTTTAAATTCGTCGTTTTTTCACCCGAAGATGGGCACGTACCCGGGCGTAGCAGATGCTGCGCATTTGTTTAGGTACGCGCCGGGGGTAAATTAACATTTGTTTTAATTAGATGAACTAAACAGAAAGGTTATGTCTCCGTTTTGCTTTGTCTGTTTTTGTACGCGCGAAAGAACACATTTTCTTTCGCTGGACCGTTTCTTCCAGTGTTACATTCGGAATGTCTTTAAAGCAGAGACTCGTTTTCATTAATTGAATTGTATTTACACGTCTAATTAAACCAGTAGGGCGTTGTGGTGACGGGGCTAGGGAGTGTCGAAAGCCGCCCAATAGCCGGTTTCTTACGACACCCGGGGGCCCGAGGAGAGTACGGAATCGGAGGAATGTTTTTCCGAATAAAACCACCTCTTCCGGGAGGAAATGTTTAGCTTGGCCGAGATCAGCTCATCAACACCCAGGAGCCTGAGGGATCGATTGCTACGGCACCGAAGTCTGAGGGCGCCCTGTGCTGTCATTGCTGCGAAAGAAGCTGCCCGGAACTCGGCTCCGTATGCGAGTGTCTAATTGAATTCGTACCCGGGATGATTACTTTTAAAATCTCATTACAAGCCGTGATATATTTGATTATTCGCAATGCATTTGGCACCGATTGACCTGGGATGAAATCTTTATTTGCGCTGAGCATTCCCGTCAATCCGTTCCAGTTTTGACGGCAAACGTCATGCACTCGTTGGAGGAATATACATACGTTTATACACTTTTTTTATTATTGTGAAAATGCGAGGGAAAATGCGCCGTATCGGAAGTGGCAAATTTATTTCCACTTTTCAATTTCATCTGCAATTTAGTGTCGGACGTTTGACTTACCATGTGACGTTTCGTGGGGGGGGTGTCGTTTTACCAGCCGGTCCGGTTTCCGGTGTCGGTAATGCAATTTGATTTAGTGATTGGAATTGGAAGTGGTTGACCGTTCACAAACAGGAAGGGACTGGTAACCAAAACCCGTCAGCTACATGGCAGGACACTGCGCACCGCACGGGAAGGATATCATTCATGAAGTCGTTCCGGGGGTTTTTCGTACATGTACTAGCCCTCGCTCGTACATCGTGTTGTCGAAAGAAGGGAAGCTGTAAAATCCCGGTCCCAGGGCAAAGGCGCGAAGCTTACCGGCTGACGTGTGGGGAAGAAAAATATAGAGATCAAAAGCGACGTACGGACGACACGAAGCGCTCGGATCGGAATCGGAAAGAGCCCAAATTCCTTCAGCGATGAGACAAAAGGTTTTAATCAAGTTAATACTGAACGATGTCTTTGTCCCTTCCACTAACGGAAACATCGGGGGAAGCTGACACAAGGGCGGAGGCAGAAAAAATGATCTACATGGGCAAATTAAAATAGAGAGCGTTTTGTAAATTGATAATAATAACAAATCTGGCTCCCCATGTTTGAACGGTTCTCATTTATCTTCTCGCAACGCCAGGCAATAAAGGCTTGCGTTGTGCTGTTTTTGCGCTTCGGGTTTGGAAAATTGGCCACCTCCCACCCCATCGGCACCAGAACCGTTTGATCGCGAATGCTCTGTACCCGCCCTTCCAATATCAAAAGCGCGCGCACACGCGAGTTGGCGAGACATCATCCAAATCGAAATAATAACAAATTAAAGAAAGTCAAGAACCTTTAATCATGACGGCAGCCGGCAACGAAAGAAAGCGAGTGCGTCTGAGTCGTCAACGTCGACCGGGGAAAAGGGCATTGGAAAACAAATGTTTTTACTTCATTCATTTGTTGTCTAATCCCCATACGGTTACACGCATAGCGTCCGGGGGGGGTTGGAAGGTTAAAACGCGCGAGGGTAATAAAAAGAAACCTTTAAAATCAATCTCTGGTCTCACGCAGGGAAAATGGGCCCAGCGTTCCAACGGCAGCAACGGGCAGCTACATCTCGTGCGTACGCCTACACCGAAACAGGCAGAAAAACGCACACACAGGCACAGAGCAAAGAGATAAAGGCTGCCCGATAAAAAGAGGCTGCTCCGTGCCGGCTAGATAAGTCCGTGCGATCGATGGGCGACGGCGGCAGGCAGCCAAAAAGTTAAAGATTTAATTTATGTTTGCTTTTAAATATTTAATCCGAATCATTGATTTTCTGATTTAAATTGAGGAAGATGTGTTTTCTGGAAGTTTTCCGCATGCTTGCCAGGCGGCTTACACTTCCTTCCGCTTACCATTGTTTCGATACGATGGTACGGTATGTGCCGGTACCGGGGTTTTGCTTTTAATTTTGATTGATAATGCTACGAATCGAATTAGTAAAAGAATGTTTGAAGACATTCGCTACATTTAGCACCCAATTTTTCCGGGCTCCGGGTTTTGCGTTTGCGGGGAGGTTTCTGGTGGATGGGGAATGGAAGTTTGGTTGTTTTGTAATGACTTCCGCGCCTTGCTTAAACGGTGAAACAGTATGTAACAGTGTGTAGTAGCAGTAGTCACCAGTCAGTCAATGACAGTGATTTTGGAGATTTCTTTTGAAGTTTGACGATAACTTTGACTTTGCAGTAAGAAGGAGTTGAGAAGATGTAATAGGATACATACTTCTTCTAAACAGCAAGTTTGTCAAATGGACTTACCTCTAATGGCTAATTTTATACTAACATATGCTAATTTTTTTCCCAAGTTCATAAGAGAATCCTACTTTTATTCATTTTAGTTTGCTATTTTAATTATAGTAAAAGACATTTATCACATTAATTATGTTGAATATTCAACACATGACAATAAATAAACCGTTCTTAGTGTTTGACACTCTGTCAAAACTACTTTGGATAGATTCAAATGGACTGAACTAAAGTTCAGTAAGGCATGGCGTTCAAGCCACCTAATTAATTAGCAGCAAAAGAAATCCGAATGATCCAAAGGCTATATCATTCTGAAACCACAGCAACCTTATCCTAGAACCTAGAAATTCAACGATCCAGTGAAAAAGAGATAACTCCTAAGTATACATTGAGTTACTCAAATCATTCTTGGCATTCTTGGTTAAAATGGTTTAGGTCTACTGCATCCATGTTTAGGAGAATAAACACCATGACTTGGACGAATCAGTGGAGAATACAAAGGCTTTGAGCAAATTGAACCACTAACATTTTATACTTAGTTCATTACTTAGTTAACCCATTACAAATTCTAATGGATCAAAGTGCATTGAATGGTTTCCACGTTACCGAAGAGAACTCGTCAAATTTTTGCAAAATAGATAGTTTTTCTACTCTTATATATTTTTGCTAAGAGTGTGACCCAAAGCTGATGTTCGAAAGTCTCTCTTAAAAGACTTAACAGACCATTATTAGATATCTAGTGATGTAGACGAATAGAATATGCCTAATCTATGCGTTTCATTTTATAACTAGCAATGACAATACTATATTTATGAACTCAAGAGTTAGAAGATTCGACAAAAACCTGACAGAAACCAAGATGCAAATGTTCCTGTTCCTGTCATAGTCATTTAAATTATTGATCACTTTACATATACAGCTCCATTAGATTAACGTACAAAAACATTAAGTGATCAGGATAATCGAATTTAAGGTCATTAATTGGCAAAATTCATAAAAAAGACCAATATGTTTTGCTACTCTGATCAACTCAGGATGAGCTCACGAATATGTTTTACTCATTAATGGTTTTTTGATTTTTTTTTGGCCAAAATTTGACCTTTAATATCACAGGTACACCTTATACTCGGGTATCACAGTATCTGGATATGGAGTGCTACTGTTGATTATATATTTGGAGAAAATTAAGAGGCAGTAGATGAAAAAATGTAGCAATAAAATAGATTTGACTTGATTTTATCATTGAAATTCTTTTATTTCTAAAATTACACACCTTAATTCGAGAACTCATTCTATACACTTCTAAATGAGTAATTGCATTGACAGATGTTCCAAGACAACAGAGAGTAGATAATAGGTGGTTTGAAATAGGGAGACTTTGTGGTTTACTAAACCAACACATCTGTAGGGGTTTAACCTACATTTATAGGCGAACATTGAAGGACAGCTTTTAAATATATGAAACTGTTGAATAATCGAGATACATAACTTTAAGCGGAGATATTTTTTTCTTGAAGTTCCATGGTTCCGGAATACATGTTGCATGGAGTTTTGCTATTTTACGTGTTGAAATGTGTTTATATGCAGTATCAATTGTTGTTGAGACATCCAATTTTCAGATTAGGTGCGTTACACTATAAACCAACCTATTTTAATTTAAAAACGGGGTTTTAAAAAATCTGCATCAATTTGTATTTATCATGGAAATATGTTTACTCCTTCGCTTTTATAACCAAGCTCCCGGGTAGGTAATACGTTTAGTATTCGAATTTGTTCGATATTGGATTAAAAGGCGAATATATTCGGTGTAAGTAGTCGAATTCAATTAATTCTTCTAAAATAAAAGCTTTTTACTGAAAATGGTAAAATTCGTTAAAAACTGTGTTACCTACCCGAGTAGGTTGTTATAAACATAAGGGTAAATTGAAATTTTAACCAAAACCATATTTAAATAATTCTGATGTTTTGTTTATATGATGAAAAACATGTTTCTCTATGCATTACGAATAAATACGAGCAATAGCACTGTTTTATCGAAAGTTATTTAGAATTAAAATGCAAAACATACCCAGGTAGGTGGTCGTTGAAATAAAGTTTAATTTACCCATAGCAGACTAATCATTCCAGCGTATTGAGGAATGTCTCGGGTTTTATACCGGACTAGTCATGTGAAAGATCTCAGGCATATCACGATAAATTGCTAATTGGCATATCAAGTTAAAGAAACGATTGATTTAAATTCATCATAAGATGTTCTCTACATAATGTAATACTCAGAAAGCGGAGGCTTTTTATTATATGGATTTCGCTTTGTTTTATAGACAACATTCTCATCCACATACTGCCAAATCATTATTTGAGCTCGCACCACTCCTATAAGGGAACATTTATCCATAACTCCCCCAGCATCCAATAAAACCCAGGAAACCAAATAATAGAACACAAAGAGTAAAACACATGAACTATGCAAGAATGCAACACTGTCTGTAAATCGAAGAAGTGCATCTTTGTACCCGTTTCCTTTTCTTCCAGCATATGAAGCATTCACCGAGCAGGAAGGGGTTTAAGATGCATTTTGCACCCCGATAAAAGGACCGACGTTTCACAATTCACATAGAGCCCAGGCGTTTTGAATAAATGGCCACTGATAATGGTGCGTTGTACGGTTTCGCGCAACAGGCGGGAAGGTGGAATGGGAAGGGTGGGAGACGAGCTCACGGAACCAGCGAATGGAATAAAACTAAAAAGCGAACTGTCCGATGCAACGGAATGCACCGGTCCCGAAATGGTGGCGTAGCGATGACCACGACGTGGCCGGGCCGCGAAATGTGAAATTGATTTTCGATGTAGCATTGTGAGAATGCTTATGTTGATTATAAATCGATTATTGCATCAATGTTCGGCGAGGGCAACGAACACGGGGCCGGGCCGGGTGTTATTTACCCCGTTTTGCAGCACAAACTTTTAAAAGCTTTCATTTACTGTAAGCGCGAGCGCCCGCTCACGGGGAAAGACTTCGATGCTATCCTGCCGAAGTAAATGAGGTAAGGCAGCGATGTTACTGTTAACCGTAACAACAGTACAAGTCCCGGGGTATTATCACCGATTTTCTGACACATCCGAACAGCGGGCGCAGGCTGCTGGGTGCTGGGGCCTTAATTTTGAACGGAGTAATTCCCCGGCCGAAGGGGTTGAAGATGAACGCATTCCCGGCTGTTCCGTCTTTATCACACCGCCACAATACCATAAGCATATCTTTTCAACAATTTCTAATGTACGTTTGGCACAAACGTTGATGCTTAAAATTGCTGCGGAAACAACAACATCAACGACGACGGCGAAGACGACGACTTCATATCAGACAGTAGGGCGCACTGGAAGATTTCCGTTTATCAAAAACCTTCGGGCGTAATATGAACCTCTTGAGTTTGGTTATTATTTTGCCTAGCACCGCGCGTGAGAGGGGCTTTTTTCCCTTCGGCTGGGAAACGGTAACCAGGTTCCACGCCTCGGCACTCTCGGGGTGCGCGCGCTACATTGCCATAATTCCAAAGTAAATAAACAACAGCGCATTCGGCCAGGAACGGCCGAAAACCTTGAGGAACCTTCGTTCTTAACCCCTTGATATTTATTATGTTCACGCTTGGTGAAATAATTGAATTATAGAATTTTACCTGCAGGGCATCGGGCAGACGTGAAAGTGGAAAAGGCCGCGCCCGGTGCCTCGAAAGAACAAAATTGTAATTGAAGCCGAAAATGCTCGACGCTTAGTAACGAGTCTGGCGCGAATTTCAATCTATCCACTCGTTATCGGTGTACCCGGCCGATCCGATCGATGGCAGACCGAGTTACCGAGGTAAAAAGATTCGAGAGGTCGTGCCGATTTTGTCTTGAAGACATATATGCTGGTACCGGGCTACGCAGGCCCTGCTTACGGCTTCTAGGCCCATGTCGGGCAAATAATCGATCTGTTTGGGGACCGCGCTACAAGTCCGCTGTTAACAAACAAGTCTTTTGGAAACCGGTGGACACAACATCTTCCTCGCATTATTGGACTGGACTGGACTGGCTAACACAGGGCGGGGAGAGGACTAAGCATACGATATATATCGCATTTAATTACTTTAGGACAACTGCCTAACAAGACAATACCAGAACCGTGCCACGCTCGCAAACAGTGACCGGCGTGATACGGTGTAGCCGTTTTTCTTCCGCATCTTTAGTTTGGTTTGTGCGCCAGCCTGCCATACTCACGGGGTTTGTTCATGGGGAAGAAACGGAAAAGAAGAGCAATAAAACAAAAACAGGAAAAAGAAAAGGAAAACAAAAGGCGACGTCTTGTTTAACAACTTAATAAAGCGAATGCGTGATTTGGCGTGTGTTTTCCTACAACAAAAAAAAAAAAGCGGAACATCCACACTCTGACAAAGGCGTTGCAGCACCGAAGGGAGAAGAACAATGATGCAGCCTCTTTGGTTTGGGGAGTCCTCCCTTGCACGTTCAAGGTGCATAATATGTGTG